>CAIGRQ010103788.1:0-10462 GCA_903798375.1 Fraxinus sp. D2006-0159 | reverse complement strand
TTCCATGAAAAATTATATCAATTAAACACAATTAATTACAATTCCCAATAAAACATTTTCTAGGAAAATTAATTCCCTGTAAAACATTTTCTTTCCACCCATTTTCCACCCTTGCAATCAAACGGACTATAAATGTAAAGAAAACACATAATAATGGTGAACATAAATTACATCTCCAAATTTACAAGGCCCCTTTAGAAAATCTTCCCATCGAGATATGGGTATCTTTTGTGGAAAAATAATATATCATTAAGGCCCTGTTTGATTAGGGGCATTTTCCATAGAAAATGGAAAAGGTTTTCCATTTCTCCAAGATTTTCTTGTTTGATGTGCAAAAAATGACCAAGAAACCATTTTCCACAAATTCATCCACGCTCCTGATTTTCCTTGTTTTCAAGGAATTTGTTTTCTTTTGGTTTTGGTGGAAATTGATTTTCCACCTTTTTTTTTGACAATTAAAAAAAATTCTAGATACAATGGTAAAAAAATTATCACTTTTATTGACAAATTCCATACAAAACAAAGTCAAACGAGTGGTATTCGGTATGATAATTTTGTTTAATTTTTTTGGTTTTTTTGCAATTAGAATAGATTTTAGACCTAATGGTAGAAAAGATTATCACTTTTATGGACAATTTTCATGAAAAATAAAGTCAAACGGATACCAAACTTTCAATATTTTTCAGGTGAAAAATTATACCAATCAAACACATTTAATTACAATTCCCAGTAAAACAATTTCTAGGCAATTCAATTCCCTGTAAAACATTTTCTTTCCACCCATTTTCCATCTTTACAATCAAACAAACCCTAATTTCTTAAATCACGGTGCGGACTCATTTACTAAAAAATATCTAGTTTCATTAGCTAACATTTCCTCTTTGAATCTATAATGTTTGAGGTAGCAAATTAAGTCGTACATGACATTATAAAATAAGAAAAAAAAAGATTGGAATTTTGTTACTATTTTGTCATTAAGATCTAATTAAAGATGATTTTTGTTGACCCCAAAAAATGGACTAATGATATAGCCAACAGATAAGTAGAAACTAACATCCACGTAAGTCGAATCACAATGTATTATTTAGATTAAATCACCAATTTTGTATATAAAGCAATGAAGGGAATGATTCCGAGTGTTTAACGAGTTGCAATGTACTTATTTCGTTAATAAAAAGGGGGTCGACTTAAGAAATGAGTTTTAAGTAGCGAGAGAGAAGGTTTACTTTGAATATATAAACTTGCATTACCCTCAAATAGTGCTAAGTGTGAGTTTTTTTTTTAAAATGCATTTATTCTAAAACCATGTTGGCTCACAAATTCTCTTATAAAACAATATTACACGTAAATTTTTAAAATTTATCTTGATTTTGTAACATCACATTCTTTGAAAAATCATTATTTTAAAATATGTTTTTTTCTTGAAAATCTTATTTTAATAGAGTCCAAACAGAGAGAGTCTTAATAAGCGGTCACGAAAGGACTTAGTCTCATGTTTTGCATAGACCATGTCGGTCTCCATCAAACAAAGTAATTTATATCGAGTTTCTAGCTTATCTATATTGAACAACTTAAAAAAACAATTTAACGTAAGACAATATGACCAAAGTCAAACTAATTCAAAGTCATTGTCATTTAAGTTCAAATACCGGTTCCAAGTAAGCCATGCTTGAAGTGTCAATGGAATTTTCAAAGAAGACGAAAATAGAAATAACAACGTAATAATTAAACCTTATTATATAGGTGGGCTATAGATACAAAATAGGATTATAGTCCTAAATACTTAAAAGTAGACAATTTTTCTTCACAAAACGCACACATATAAACCTAAATTTCTTCAAAAAATTCACATATAATACATAAAAAAATCTCCCTTCTACATACAGAGAGATAAATCTCTCCACGAAGCGCACAAAGAGGCCTAAATTTGAGAATATAGCTTTTTTCTTTTTGTGGAAAATTTTACACAGATTTTGAAACAACGACAATTAAAGTCGGCGACTAAAGGAACTAGGGTTTTTTTGTTATCCAGAAGATTTTCAGGGTATATTTATTTCGTTATTATTGACTTGAGGATTGGGGGCCAGTCTATTAATTGATATTTGATATCTACGGACCGTTTCCTTTTATTTTCTGAGAATTTTCCGCTACTTAGGGTTCAAATCTTATGATTTTCTCTGGGATTTTGGGATTCTTTCGTTATCATTGGTTAGTTTGGGAGTCTAGGTTTTGATTTTCTCCCTGCTTTCCATCTGGGATTAGTTTTGTTGAAAATTACTCTGTTTTGGGATATTTACTGCACGGATTAGGATTAAATTTTAGTGGGCTGTTTATTGAATTTTCTGGTTACTGAGATACGTCATTCTTCTTCTGTGGTTTTCTTGAACATTAAGGCCTTGACAAGCCTTTGTTAATATGGCATCTTGGCACTACAGAGATTAAAGAGTTTAGTTTTCAATCACTTGATTAGAATTTTCTTATTGACATGACATCCTAAATTGTATGGACAGAGAATTCAGATTCTTTCATTGTAACTCTTGTTCTTTGGAGGAATTGTTAGGACTTTTGTGAATTTTGGTTCATGTGCTACTGGCTAGAGAGTTTTTAGTAGCACGATAAGGGCTTTGGCTTTGAAAATGCGGGATTAATATATAGGAAATTTTGAAAATATCATACATTTTGGATTGACTTTGTCTAAATCACATTCTATTTTGTTGGGGTGGGTAGGAGGTGCTGCATTTATCAATCATCCGCACGTGCCACTGGATACGTGGTCATTAATTTGAGGAAGATTTTTTCCGTTTATACCTTTATATGATAATGTTTGGTGCTAGTGATGGAAAGAAGTGAGCCTTCATTGGTACCGGAATGGTTGAAAAATGGTGGAAGTCTGACCAGTGGCAGCATTACATCACATTCAGGTTATCTTTATCATAATTTTGAAGCAATATCTTTTATTTAGTATGTACTGCTTAATTGGCTTAATCTAGTTTCTAAATGCATCTTTGTTTCGTCAGAGAGTCAAGCTACATCAAATCTTGCAAGAAATAAGTCATTTGTGCATAGTAATGGTCATGATTCAAGGCGTTCATATGGTTCCGATAGAACCACTTCGTCATATTTCCACCGGAGTTCCAGTAGTAATGGTTCTGGTCGTTTGAGGTCTTACAATAGTTTTGGTAGAAATCACCGGGATAGGGGCAGGGAAAGGGACATATATGATTCTTGTGACAAAGCAAAGCCAGTTTTGGGGGACTATAGGCACCGAGATTTTTCAGATGTTTTTGGGAACGATTTGCCAAGTAAATTTGAGAGGGATGGGGTGAAGCGTTCACAGTCTATGATTTCTGGGAAACGTGGGGAGACATGGCCAAAGAAAGTTGTAACAGACTTGAGCAGTGCCAGCAGAAACGACAATGGCTTACTCACCGAGGGGAGTCCTGTTGGCAGTGCGAACAAAGCTGCTTTTGAGAGAAACTTTCCATCCTTGGGAGCAGAAGGAAGACCAGTCACTCCTGAGGTTGGAAGAGTCCCATCTCCTGTCTTGAGTACTGCCATTCAGAGCTTACCCATTGGCACCTCAACTGTGATAGGTGGCGAAAAGTGGACCTCAGCATTGGCAGAGGTTCCCTTGTTAGTCGGTAGTGATGGAATTGGCATTTCATCTTTTCAGCAATCCACTTCTTCAAATTCTTCCTCTAGCACTTTGGGGACAAGTTCTGGTCTCAACATGGCTGAAACTGTGGCTCAGAGTTCTACTCATGCTCAGACTACTACTCAGGTAGTTTTCAATTTTCCCTATGTTTTCGGGGAATGAATCAGAAAGTTATTATACTTATATGATGTTTTATGTTCTGTTATAGTCATCAGCTGGAGCTTCAAGACATGAAGAACTGGCGATTAAACAATCTAGGCAGCTAATTCCCATGACGCCATCCATGCCGAAAACTTTGGTAAGAGCGTTAAAACCTTTGCTTTAAAGTGCGTAATACTTAGTTAATCAGCTTTGATAGAAGAAGTTTGTTAATATAGAGAAAATTACAGAAGTATAGAACAAGGAATACTTGGCTACACGTAAACATGACGAAAGGAACATATGAAATAAATGAATCTTTCTAAGCACATTGCAAATCTAGTAGAGCTAAAATGGCAAATATGCTAGAAGCTTTTACTCATAAAGATGACAAAAAACACGACTTCACTCCATATTAATTAGCATACAGTCATTTCATCTTCAAGTGAGAACTATATATTCTTTCCATCTGTGCCATCAGTATGGCTGTTAGACATCAGGTTCTTAGGATTCCTATTAACGGAATATGAAAGGAGAAAAATGTAAGCGTGCCTAACAGCCTAAGATAAAAGAAGATCTGTGGATATACAGAAAGAGTTACAGAAGTAGAGGATGAGTGCTCTGGTACTTTTGAAACTACAGAACAAAGAAAATTATTAGTGAGATAACTCTTACTAGCGTATTGCATATCCAATAAAGCTAAACCAGCACATGGCCTAAAAACTTTAGACCATAGCGATGACAAGAAACTCACTCTGTTCCACAAGCAATGAAATTACTCTGTCTGTTATGTCTAATCTAGAAATGACTTACTTTCTTCTAGTTAATAAAGAACTCTATAAATATTCGTCTTCTAAGTTGGGGAATATTTGTTAATCCAATGCGTAGCGCTACTAAACTCCGGCCTTCTGATCATAAACATACATGGCCCATACGAATTTTTTCAGAATTTAAAGTACATTATACAGATTCACACAAATACGTACAACATCACTTACCTCGTAGATCTTGAATAGAAAAGATAAAGATACGTGTTGTTGTTGATTATTCAAAAAGGCAGCCTATGAATACTTGTGTGCAGGAGCAAAAGTCAAAATATTATTTTGTGTGTAAGAATAATGGTGGGAGACGTGTGTGTGGAAAAAGGTAATAAAACATGTTGGGAAAAGAGAAATGGAATCTTCCAAAAATCACTCACTATTTACCAAAAATCCTTTCCCATGACTTTTGCCAATTGCCTCATAACACACGTACAAACTTGCCATTATTTTAGATTTGAAGGGAAAATGAATCAATCAAGTTAAATCAAATATTTAACTATGGATAGATTCTAACTTGGTCCCTAAACAATTAGACTAAGCAATTAGGTCCTTAGATATTCAACTTCTCACCATACGGTCCAAATTTCGAATATTAACGACTTAACGAATTTTCGGGATATTANCTTAACGAATTTTCGGGATATTAGAATATTTGTCCCCATACAAATTTCCAACCTGATTGTGAAAGGAAAAATAAAATTGTTTCAGTATTTACTGAATTAAGCATTTTTTAACTTCTTTCCCCCTCTTTTTGGGTATATTGAAACTTATTTTGTTTATTGTTGGTGACGTGTCAAGAGTCTTTCTGAATTGTTTGCCTTTAGGAGAATTTATGTCGATCCAGCATCTTTACTTTTACTTTATCACTATCTTTTTTCATTTAAGCTCCAAATTATGATGATTTCTACTAATATGAATGGATGAATGAATGTGAGAATTACCAGCACGAGATTTTAAACATGCATAGTCAACTAGCGATGAAGGCCATCCTTAGGACTGACTCTTATACAACTTACTGTCTCACAACTGTTTCTTTCTTATCTTCACCTGACTAGTGGTTCATTAACCCTTTTAGACTATCTTGGACAAGGTAACCTTATAATGGTCAGTTGTCTGGTTCTCCTTGGAAACTATCTAGCCAGTATCGTATCAATCAAATTCCAAAAGGCCCCTCAATAATTCCTCCATCGAACAAACCTTTGTAAGAATCTGCTCTCTCCGTACAATTTATCTATACTGTCAAGTCAATACTAACTTCTGTAATCTCTGTGGTGCCCTAAGACAATGTTAACAAGGACTTCTTGAGGCCTTCATGATCAAGAAAACCAGAAGAAGAATGCCATATCTCAGTAACGAAAAAATTTATTAAACAGCCCACAAAAAAATTATCCTAATCTGTGCAGGGAAAATCCCAAAAATTTCCGATTCTTTAAGAAGTAACTATCCCACATGAAAAACAGGGAGGTAATCAAACCTAAGACCCTCAAACCAACCAACAATAACAAAAGAATTCCAAAAATTCCTGAAAATCAAATGATTTGAACAGTGAATAGCACATAAAATACCGGGAAATAAAAAACGGTGTATATATTAAATGTACAATAGAATGGCCCTCAATTTTCAGATTAATATAACAGAAAAGTATATCTTGAGAATCTTCTGTATAAGTGAAAACCATAGTCCCTTCAGTCACTGCCTTGCAAGTGGTGATGGTTCATAATTTGTGTCAAATTTTCTAGTCTAGAGATAAAAGACTAGTGTCCAATTCTCTCATTTTGGCCTCTTTGTGTACTTTGTAGCGAGTTGAAGAAAATATTTTATGTGTGTATGTATGTAGAGAGAGATTTTGTATGTATATGTGGACGTGTTGAGGAAATTTCTGTGTTTTGTGAATAAAATTTGTGTTGAATGGTATTTTCCTTTGTTGTTAGTAGTATTTCTATATGTATTGTGGACTGTGGGGTGCTTGTACTTTCTGTGCATGTGTTGGTGCATTGTAGCAAAGTGATAATAGTAGTTCACTTTGTTCTAATGGTGATAAAACATAAGGACTTACAGATTTGCTATGATGGATAGTCAAATCGAAATTTGTTCCGATGGACAGTACAATTTATCTGATGTCAAAGGTAGGTTTTATGAGTTATAAACAATTTATTTTTAGTTGTTACCTAAACTTGATTTACATAGATTTGAGATACGAGGTTAAATATGTGATGGAGTATTGAAATCTTTGTAAATGGACACTTGAATGTGACCATTTCTAGGAGAGTAGGGGTCTAAACTTGTTTACTTGAGGGAGAGTTTGCAATATGTTCTTACTCAGTGTTCTATTTGGTTTATTCATGAGATATGTATTTTTCACTTTAAGAGTGTGTTTGGTGCATATTAAAATGAGAGAATGCATTTTTTTGAAGTGATGTGATAAGGAATATATGTGGTTGAAAAAGAAGGAAAAGTTATTGATGTGATGAAAAATATTATTTTATTGAAGAATGTGTGGTTTTTTTGAAGTGATGTGTGTGGTTGAAAAAGAAGGAAAAGTTTATGATGTGATGGAAAATATTATTTTATTGAAGAATGTGTGGTTGAAAATGAGTAGAAGAATGATAATGAAAAAAATAATGTGGGACAAACAGGGGCTAATAAGTAAAATAGCTTAAGCAGTTGCAGACTTTTAGGAATTTGATTTGATTATCCTTGTTGGACAACTTTCTGTTCGTTGGCACCATCCATCTGTAGATGTATTATGAATATATTGTCAATGAAATTGAACTTTTGCTTCAGGTCTTGAATTCTTCAGATAAGCAGAAACCTAAGGTTGGCCAACAGCATACGCCAGCATCTTCACTTCCTGTTAGTCACTCTCCACGCGGGGCTCCAGAGAAGTCTGATGTTTCAAAGACATCTAATGTTGGAAAGCTCCATGTTCTAAAGCCAGTGCGAGAGAGAAATGGTCTCTCTCCTTCTGCCAAGGATATCTTGAGCCCAACAGGTGGTAGCAAAATCTTGAATTCCTCTCTTGTTGCTCTGTCTGGTTCTGGATCTGCAGTGACCAGGGGCCCACCAAACAACCCCATTCTTCCTGGTGCCAATCACAAGCCTGTATTGATTGTGTCGGAGAAGAAATCGACTTCTCAAGCTCAAAGTCGAAATGAATTTTTCAACCTTGTGAGGAAGAAATCTTTGGCAAACACTTCTCCCGTTCCTGATCCATCCACGGCAAATACGTCTCCTGTTCATGATCTATCTATGGCAAACTCCTTGAACATTCCTGATTACGGTACTGCAGTGTCACTATCTGTATCTGTATTGGATAAGCTTGGTGAACTACCCGAGATGGTGGCTTCTAATACTCATGCGGGTGATACCCTGTCATCTATCTGCTTGAGTGAAGGCCATATGTCTGTGGACAGAGGTGACTCAACCTGCAATATTGATGCCTGTAACTGGCAGAAATATGTTAGCAATGGAAAAGAACGCTCAAGCGTGGATCCTATTTTTCCAGAGGAGAAAGAAGCTGCCCTTTTACGATCTATGGGATGGGAGGAAAATGCTGATGAGGGTGGTCTCACTGAAGAGGAAATTAGTGCTTTCTACAGAGATATAAATAACAAGGTACTTGATATTGTTGAAGTTAATACTGTTTCACGTTTATTTATTTTGGATAATACTGATGCATTTTTATTAATGACTTCTGTTGGTCATGTGACCTACAGTACATCAATCGAAGGCCGTCACTGAAAACATTAAGAGTACAGCCAAATTTTTTGTTGCCTCGACATTCGCAAATTGGGACTGGTGATGGCATTTCTTCTGGAGATTCGTCTGAAACTAATCTGGAAACTTGATTTGCTGGATGCGCTGGAATTTTTTTGGTTTCTTTGATTGAAATTGAGATTAAGAACTGCCGTAGCAAAGTAGATGCTTAAAGAATATGGCTGGTGAGAGGTGAGTTGATGCCTCTGCTGGTGTAATGAAAGTGGAATAGGAATAACTGATTGTTCCAGTCCCTATATCGACTTCTGATGATCGATGCCAGAAATCCGGTTCAAGAATTTTCTATAGTTCGGACGTGGAGTAATAGAGAATAGAATAGGTTTATCAAGCTATTCAAAGTCACTGCTTGTGTGCAAATTCTAGGCTTTTTAACAGTTATAGGATTTTGAATAGTGGAATCCTTCGAACGGTTCTGGTTTCTTGTTGGTTAAAGATAGAAAAGAAAAATAATTTACTTATCTTTGATTCTCGTCTTCCTTTTCTTTTCTTGATTATTTTAACTTTTTTCTCCCAGTTTTACTTATTTTTAAGGGTTTGTGTGTATCTAAAATGGACAACAGTTTCCGAATCTGGTATGTCAAACTAAGTTTGTGAACTTTTTTACTATGTTAGTTTAAACGGTTTAAAAGAGAGTTGTGTTGGTCGGGAAATACCTGAATTCCACTACCTTTTCCCCGACAATCCTCGTCTCCTCATGCCAGGGGCGAAGTTTGTATTCTTGATTTGTGGAGGTAAATAAAGGTAATATAAATTACAATTTAAATTTGGAAAATAAATTATCGATTGAGTTTCTTGGTGGCCGGTTATAACTCAAGAAGGAGTTTTGGTAGAAATACAAATAAAGAGATGGAGACTTAATGCCAAACACAAAATGAAAGACAAAATCTCAAAAATGAAGGTTTGAAAATGCTTACTTGGATATTTGTCCCATCTCTTTGGAAGATTGCTCATGGTCTTTTCTTTTCCGGAAAATAGGTTGTAGAATATGTTAAAGCCACCGTTTGGTGAAGATTAAAATCAGATTTTAAAATTTTTATAAAATGTGTAGTTGAAAAATTGTGAATCCCATAAAATATGTAGTTAAGATTAATTGCTGACTTTGATTTAAATACGAACAAGTGCTAAGTCTTTAGTGAGATTGCACAAAGCAAATATGAATACCACTTAGAAGAACAAGAGCACTCTTGAGAATTCTGAAAATTAGGGTTTCTAGATGGATAATGAATTTTTATGTGTCTTGTGTATAACAAGAATATATTTCTCAATCCTAATCCTCCAAAATCTCTTACAAGTCAATGACAACTCTGTTGATATTCGATTGCGACACCATTTAATACAATTTGTTATATGCACTAAACTCATACTAAATTAAGGTCGGACATTCGAGGTCATCTCATTCTAATGACCGTCGTTATTTGAGGAGACCTAATGAATGGAGATTCCTTACACACTGTCAAAACGTCTAATCATTCAATTACATTTGGACATGCTCATGTCAACATCTCCTAATTCTACCAATCACATTTTATAGCTTCATTCCCTAATTAGTTCATTAATTACTAGTAGCCACACGCAAGATAGATTCATGATGACCTGCTGGAACTGACCTTATCAACCAATTAGGATAAGTCATTGGCACGAGTTCCCAGCTCGGTACATGCTGATACTTCCTTATAAAAGGTAGGACGGTATCCTTAGGGAAGGGGAAGAAAAAAAAACTCGTAGTTTACTCTTGTAATCGACAAGTCGTTATCAATTAAAATCTTCATTTATATCTTAAGTTGGCTAGAATTTTGTCTAGACATTTTTCGATGTCAAAAAACTCCATGTATGAACTAGGGTGTGTTGAAAATAATTAGAGAATACACTGAGAATTAAAGAAGAAACAAATCAATGTTGCAGCAACCAAACACGAACTTGAAAACAAAAAATCAAACTAGAAACATCCACCAAAAGACTTGATCACGATACCGTTGTTCTCACACAATATTTGCCCCCTCTAAGAATGATTTAATGCTTGATGGGTTGATGGCAAATGATTTGCAAGATTTAAACAAGCCTTGCAAGGATT
>CAIGRQ010103742.1:0-14062 GCA_903798375.1 Fraxinus sp. D2006-0159 | reverse complement strand
AATTTTTCTTCTTCTTTTTGTGTTTTTGCAGTTGGATTGGTAGCAGTTGAAGTGGATGCCCAGCAAAGATGCAGAAAAATATTGAATGCTAATGGATGTGATCTTCCAACTTGCCAAAAGGATTGCTTTCTATCGGGAATGGAGTTTGCACTTGTGCTTGCACTTTTGGCTCTTATATTTGGTCGTGCATTTACAATGGCAATTGTTGTTTATCAAAACTCGAGATCGAAAAGGTTCGAATTCGATCTCGAGTGTTGATAAACAACAACAGAATTATTCAACAATTGCCATCGTAAAAGCAGAACAAATATAAGAGCCAGAAGTGCCGGCAGAAGTAAGATAGAAAGCATTCCTTTTGCAAGTTGGAAGATCACATCCATTAGCATTCAATACTTTTCTACCTCTTTGCTGGGCATCCACTTCAACTGCTACCAATGCAACTGCAAAAAACACAAAAAGAAGAAGAAAAATTTAACATTTTTCTTTCCAATATTACAATAAATTTGTCATGTTGGTTGGTCGAGATGAAACGAAAAGAAAGACGAGCCTGAGACGAGAAGGAGAAGAAGCCACAGAAATGAACGCGAAAACATAGCCATCTTTCAGTACTAAAACCTAATTCTTGAACTCTTCTGTAGTTCTTTGTTTGATGAATGATGTTTTAAATTGGCCCATGTTCGTGTGCTACTTATAGTGTGGATGTTTCTCAGATTCACCAAACTTACAAGGATTATGGTAAATCTTGATATACAATAAAGAAATTACGAAAAAAAATTATTGACTTTTGACCCAAATTTACTGAAGAGAAATCTTCTGAAATTGGTGAAATTTAATGCGATTATTTAATTTATAACCAAAATTTGAACCGATGACGAATTATAAGATTTGTAAATAATTTACTTGTTCAATGCAAACTATATATAGAAAAATATTTTATGCATCACATAATTTTGTCAAATTACATAAGGTTGACTCCCTCATTAGGCCTTCATAAAAAACAAATAGAGTTGGAATGGCAATCATGAGCTAGGTCTGGCAGTTGGTCTCTGGCTTCAGCTTTGGTGATAACCACAAGTTCGAGGCTGGGAGGACTTATAGATGCCTCAAATAATTAGTTCGAGGTTCGAGTATGGCTTTTAAGTCACGTGGAGCGTTACATAAACTGCGTGTGTAGCATTGCTCTTCAAATTTACGACTTCTTGAAATTTCTTGACTTGATAGGGTGACAAATACGGAAGATATAAAAAATTTAAATTGTGGAAAACCATTTCTTACCATTTTCGATATGTTTTGGTTAATTTGAATTGATGACAAATTTTAAGATTGATAAACAAGTTAATCATCAACTACTTTTGTGTATAAGATAAGATCGAAAGAAAGTGATTTTAAGACAATACCATTGTTTCAATTTATTAAACAACATCGATATCTGATAATATATATTTAATTTGTGTAATTGTATGTTTGGAGAAACAACATATAACTGAATTTTATTTCGAAAAACAAGATTGGCTAAATGACAATCTAGTTATCATTCTAAACGTGATTATCCAAAACAACAAATCGTGAAGACCGATCAAAATAGAAAAACCATAGAGACCTCTTTCCATCACCACCGTCGAAATCTAATTGTTTGAAAATCATCATACTATTGCGGTCACAAATTGAAAGTTATAAGAAGATCAAGCAAAGATAGAATCTACTACATGATATGAAATATGAAAGCGTGAATGAATTATATTACTTTCCAACAATCAAACATACATGATATGAAATATGAAAGAAAATTCAATTCAATTTAATTTATCTGAGAAGACCACCACAAGGCACAACATTTAAGCACGTGAACGGAATTAAAACGATTAAAAGAAAATCACGTGATATTAAAATTGAAAAACGATTTTTTAGAACATTGAAATTAAAGTTCAATGGTGCAATTGTCCCGAATTAAAAGTTCAAATGACGATAGGTGAGATTTACTTTGTTGACTTAGAAAAAACGATATTGATCATGACCTTGATACAGAGCTGAAACTGACAACTATAATGAATGAACTAACTATGGATATGATGTTAGAAATTGACCACCCTTCAATTCCAATTAGCAAAAGCAATGTCTTCTTGCATAATATGGATTCCAAACATNGATATGATGTTAGAAATTGACCACCCTTCAATTCCAATTAGCAAAAGCAATGTCTTCTTGCATAATATGGATTCCAAACATTCATGATAATACGCCCAGTCGCTTCTCGTGGATTTTCATAACCCCGCTGTGCAAAAATGGAATATGCATTTGATGGTCACATCCACTCCACCAGTTATGATATGTGGTTGAACGAAAGCCTAACGAAGTTGCTAATTACTCGCAAATTAAAGTACAACGGTGTGATTGCTTCGTATTAAAGTTCAGGTTTAATGTATATATTATCGACATACGTGTGTGAACGCGCCTAATTATGATTTGATGCTGATCGTGATATTTTTAACTTGTTGGAAGGAGCCAACTTTCCAAGTATATATTCATGCTACTTACTGTCGGGTTTGATGGATAATTGTAGACAAATTCATAAGTTACATTACAGAATGAGTCTTTTCCTAGTTGATCATGACAAAAACTGATAGCACTAGCCACAGTAAAACTCCAGCAACCGACCCTAGCGTCGCTCGTCCAAGTACGCTTAGCTTGTTGCTTGAACTTGTGTCAAGGTCTGCTGTGCCTGTCATGCATCATCAAAAGAGTTGATTATGAATCACAAAGTAAACAATGAAAATTTGAAAAAAAAAATAAAAAAAAAATGTAGGAGAATAAAGAAAACTTCACCTCCAGCACTTGGGCTGCTGGCAAATTGCTTGTAAATCTGAGCCTCTGATGAGTTTGGAGCTAGGTGTAGAAGACCTATACACAACCCAGAAATCATTGATTTAACATCTTAAAAGTAAAGGTGGAAGTAGAAGAAAAAGCTAAATTGTGGTTACCAGGGCAAGCTGCGGCTTTCGACTTAACGTGGCAGACAGAAGGGAGAAGGAGTGCAAGCGTTGCGTTGATTTTAAAGCCAAGGTTTGGCTCATTACGGTCTCTAACAAGGATGCAGAGACAAAGAGTGTTATTGACAAAGTCTTTACCGAGCTCAGAGCAGCAACTTATAGTCGGAGTTTTGACATTCCCACTTACAAAATCGAGACACGAAGATAGACCCAGTAATTGGCTTTGGCACTGCTCTTTGTCTTTGGCAAAATCTGAGCTTACACAGACAACCATCATTAGAATTACAAAGCATAAGACTCGGACACCTTTCATCATGGCCATACCTAACTGGGACTGGGGATCAAAATCTGTATTCTATCTCGGGTTTGCACTTCTTGTATATATAGGCCATAGAAACTTGTAGATCGACCACAAGTTGATATTTTCAAAGGGCATGCTTGATAAGTTATGAGCTGATTGGCAGCTGTACAGGTTTCGCGATCAATAGACGTGAAGTTGAGACTCAATTTGTGCTTTCTTGTGCGATTGGAGCTATTTGAAACTGACATGACACTAACACTTTGCTTACTTTTCTTCACTTGAGCAAAAAATAGTATTGCTTGATTGGTGTGGTTTCTTGGTAGATTAGCAATCAATATTTTATTTATACCAAAGATCAAATGAACGAGAAAACTTGATATTATCAACTTAAACAAATTAAAATATTATCAATCAGCAAATTTTTCATCTGATAAGTAATAAGGGGACCCATAAGAAGGTACATTGCAATTTTTGTTCTGCATAAGAAATAACTAATTCACTAGAGAATTGAAAGGAAATTCAATAAAAACTCCATGTAACCCAGCCGATGTTACTTTAAAATAAAAATTTCGAGTTTCTAAACTTCAATGTAGGATAATATTGCACAGCAGATACTAGTCATTATATTTCTATTTGCAAGAGAAAAAGCGACGAAATTCACTATTGCATTTTCATAATTTCTCTATTGAGACAATGGTCGCATGATACAAAGGAGCTCATAACAAAACATCCCACAAGGGGATACACCTACAAAGTGCATGGGAAGATGATCTATCATTCTTACAATCACTTTCTTTGCTCTTCGACATTCTGAGCAACCATTTTCGAAATTTTTCTTTGGAGAGACCTGCAGGAAACCAAATAATACACATAAGTGGAAAACTTTCTGTTGATCAGGGTGATTTGTCATTGATTATTTTGTATTTCTACACGACTGATATCTAATGTAGCCCAAGTAGAAGGGACTAAACCATAAAAAAATTTCTACTCCAGTTTTTAAAGGGGAAAAAATATTAAAAAGGATGCACGACCAAAGATTGAGCTCCTATGCAAGCTTTAGGCTGTTCGTACCGTGGTTTTGTTTGTGTGGGGGTAGGGTGGGGGGGATGAACCAAAAAAGGACAATGAAAATCATAACATGGTTTTGATTACTGACTACACATTGTCTAGATAATTTAAGATATTCCAACAAGGAACCAGAACAATTTATTGACAAAAAAAAAAGGGAGAAAATGCAGAATATATGTTCCTGAAAACAATTTAAAAGCCGTCTCCCATGTTGGCTTTGTATCAGCAACTGAATGAAACTCCAGTTGTTGACTATTGATTCTCATTTAAAACCAACATGTCTAAACAGATTGCCAGGTCAAACCTTTCACCAGAGTTGTTGATAGTAATAAAACCAAGGGGAATGAAGGAGAAGGGGGGATGCCATCAGTAAAGAATGCTATATATAAATACATAAAAGCTTTTGGTATACCAACAAAAGAGAATTATTTACCTATTGTCAGCGTCTAGTTCTAGGCTTGCACCGAAATCCAGCTAAGAGTGCTATATGATCTGAAGACCACTCTGGAGAAGGAAGTGCGGTGTCCTTTCGCAAGCTATCCTCATCCAAGAGCTCCAATAGAGACTCCACAGTTAAGGAATCAGCTGAAAGAACAAAAGCTTTTAATAAATATTATATATTCACCATAACGTGCAACCAACCATCTACAAGGTTGATCATGAGAAATGAACATAAAATACTTTACACCGAACATCAAAAGGATGTCAAAAACCTCGTGTATACCTGAGTAGAATATGTAATCACGAGTACCAATGAAATCTCTAGTGCAGTTTGTAAACATGGGCTCATTCGTAGCAGGATCCATTCTCCTTCTCTGTTCTAGACCAAGACCAGTTGCAACTCTTGCAAATGATGAGTATGCACTTACCTGTGGAGTAAATGGAACAAGGAGACGTATTAAGCAGATGCACACACTTCCATGTTATGACCACAAATATAAAACGTTTGAAAATTTCAAAAAGCCAATACCAATGGCAGCTGATGTGTTAGTTTTGGAAAAGGGCGAAGAATTCCAAGTGGATCTAGTGCTAAATCTGGATGTAGTGGATCAACTTTCCCCATGGCAAGGAGGGAATGAGGAGCACTGCATTTTAGGATTAAACCGAATAAGTAACTAAAGCTAGTTTAGATTACAATGAAAATGTACAAGTATCACAAGCAACCATGTAAGAAAAGTAAACAGCAATGCACCTTCCAGGAACAGAGTTGAAATCCCCACACACCAACATTGGGATGTCTGCACTGGCAGCAATTTTTTCTAATCCTTTTAATAGTGTGTGAACCTGATATGAGAAAAATAGAGACTTCAAAATCTAAACTCAGCTGGAGTTAACTACATATATTCAAAGAAAAGATCTAGCTGAAAAGACCTGCCAAAGCTTCACATCCTTCAAATCTTGATGCATATTTACATGAGTGTTTGCCTGTGTTCAGACAAGTAAGAAAATACTGGTCATTGAATGCTCAAGGACTAGTGTAGAAACTAAACAAGAATCAGGATAGAAACAAAAATTGCACACTCGTGTAGAAGAGGAAGTTACTAATGAATCACATATTACTTGAAGAAAAAGATGGATATATCAATAGAGAATTATAGGAATTCCAAGAAAGCCTACAAAGCTGAGAGAGAAACAAACACTGCAAGAAATGATCTATTCACTCACTCACTCATTATCAACTTAAGGACAGTGTTTAGCACAAGTAACCAACAAAGAGGACGGCATGTGGAGAACTAATGCACAAGTAGTCTACAGATATGTGTTCCTTCTCAATAAACAGACGAAATGTTGAAGCCTCAGCTATAACTACACTAGTAGAAGGATGAAAAGAAAATGAACTTTGATGTTCAGCAAAATTTACTAGGCAGAACAATAGTGAATCTAAAATGGCACTGTAGCATATTTTTGCCTCCTTTTGTTATGTGAGCTTGTCTTCCACACTCGCTTAACATGTAATCAGCCTGAGAAAAAAACATTGTATAAATATCTGGATTGAATCCCATCTTAAGGCTCGCCTCAGAGCGAGAAAAACAAAAAATGCATCAAGGCACTAATTGTGAGGTAATTTTTTGGAGGCCCACGCCTCAGTGCATTGAATGTTTGACATGCGATCCTTAACTCTCCAGACTTATTTAGCCCCTGTTTGATCAACATTCTCATTTTCATTCACATTCTTCTACTCGTTTTCAATCACACATTCTTCAATAAAATAATAACTTCCATCACATCAACAACTTTTTATTCTTTTTCAACCACATATTCACCATCACATCACCAAAAAAAATGCACTCTCTCCTAAAAAATGTGCATCAAACACACACTTACTTTGATTTAAATGTGGGCCCACAAACATTAGAAAGTCTGATTGACCCACTCTGGTAATAGCCCACTGCCCCATTATTCCAAAAGAATTTGAAAACTGTGTTTTCTAATTAACCCACCTTAGGATCAAGTCGTGTTTCTTATAACCTCACTTTGGGAATAATTCATTGCGTCACCAACTAAAGTAATGTTACTTTATAAATTTTTCTGTTGTTATTTCCCATCATTTATATTTTTTCTATTATGAATTTTTAAGATTCTTTATGATATATTATGCACCTTTTTGGATTTTAATATTTTTTCGACATCTTTTTATTTTACAGTGAGGCTTTTGCCTCGAGGCTCACACATCGCCTCACGGATCCCTGATGAACCCTTTTTAAATACAAAGGGAAAGTATTGGAACGCCATTACTCCCTCATATCTCACAAGTTATGATGCTCGGACTCTCCAAAAATGGAAAAGAATCCTCGTCAACATGACATGACAAGGATACTAACACGAAATATGGATCGGATCCTTGGTTTTGCATTCGGACACGATAGCAAAAGGGCGAAGATGGCGGAGTTGGGAAGTCTTGCTTCTGGATTTCCGCCTCTCATTCGAGAGGGGGGAAGACGACGGGTGACCTAATAGGTTGAGGTAGGTTGGACCGAATTTTGGAATTGTTATATTGGATGTACTCTTGTAAATCAAATTATAAAGTTAATAAAATTTTAATGAAATAAGTTTTATGGTCAAACTTATTTTATTTGAGTTTTTTTTATTTATTTAAACTTTTTTACTTCTTATATTTTATCAGTGCGAATTTCTATTTTATGATTAAAATAATTTAATGCTATATCTTTTTTTCATATTAACTTTAAATTTATTTCTATAATTGTTTTTAAATAATATACATGGTAATTGATTCTTTTCTTTAATTTTTCTGTAAATAATTTTTTTAGCTTTAAATTTAAATTGATTTCAAATTAATTCAGTTGTTTAAATTAATTTTATCGAAAGAGTTGATAAACATATTAATTTATGAGTTCATTTTTTATCCGTAATATCTGTTAATTTGTGTATAAGTAAATGAAAATTTAAATTGATTTTAGTCAAAACGTTGTCCGTTACTTATATTTGAGTTCCTTGGTGTACCAAATTATTATTATTTTGTATTTCTATTCATGTCAATTTTTATATATAGTAATTAAAACATCAAAAATTCAGTATTATTAATTATAAAACTATAAATAGTTATATTACAATAAAATAGAATAATTGTTCTGTCATTTTTATTAAAAAAAATTGTAAGACGAATCCTCGTACCCATATCCAAAATTAGGATAATTTTTAACCGTATTCCCATATCTTAATCTTAATCTTTAAAATGAAAAGGATCCGACTCTTAGATATGTAATCGTATCCAACACCCGCACTCGAGTCTGAGCATCATTGCTCATAAGCAATCCCCCATTCCCTGCACTGGCATTGCCGGATGAAAGGAAAGGCTACTCACGCTATCCAATCATGATTCCTTCCTTCCAGACCATACAATCTTGGCACTAATAAACAGCTAATCCTGTCATAACATCATTTGCTGTCGGATACACTTAAAGATGGGTAATCAATTTGACCATGCCTCTACACCTGACATTTTCCTTCTGACCAGAATTCCTAAAGCCTTGTATGTCTTTGTTACATCATTCCCTAGCCATCCATGAGAAGCCTAATCAACTAAACTCATAGCAGAAAAGCAAGATTAATATCCAGTGCATTTTCTCATTTATTTGCTGAGTCGTAGTAACATTTCTTTTCAAGATGGAGATAGAGTTCACCCTAATTCAATATTAGACAACATGTGCTAAAGAGTCAAGCCCAGCAAGAATTAAAGAACCGTGAGCGGCCACAAACCAGTAACACACAGGGTAATGTATAGGCAAACATCAAAATAAAAGAAAGAACGCAAGAAATCAGCTGTGCAATAGATGGCATTGACATCAAATACAAATAAACGCTATGACACAATGGGAATTTTATTCCCAATAACTTACCACACAAACAAGCTGGCGTTTCCCAGGGTTATCGATTCCCAGGTTGCTGAATTTGGCCTCTAGAACAACAATTAACGCAACATTATCCTATGTGAAAAAGGGGTGGGGTCAGAAATTTCCATTTGAAAAGTAACAGTAAAAACTGTAAGGTCCAGGGGAAGAAAGATGAGCTTTTTAAAAACGGTACAGTACCTTTACCAATCTATTTAGGGCAGTATTTTTCTGAGCACTTGGAACCACAGCATCAGTAAGAGATTGTGCGGCTTTGTTAAATTCAACCTACACAAAAGATATTAGCATACCTATGATTAAAACAAGAAGAAAGGATTAAAACAATACATAGGCCATGCTTCCCACCTCATATTTTTTGACATGTGAAAATTTATCCCGGCGGAAGAAGGTAGCACAACCATCAATACTGTTGACATCACCACTATAAACCTGCAAACAGCAATAGAATCATATGTTACTTACAGAACTATTTTCAAATGATGGGTCGATAGATGGTTTGACCAACCTCTGCAGTTTTCCTTTTAAACAGAGCTTGATAGCCATGTTTGTCCAGCTCAGGTGCAAAGAATTCCTCAAAGTGATCACTTTGAACCTGCAGACGAAAGGTCCAAAACACCAAGAATCAGCTTTATATCATTTTAGCATGGAAGACAAGCAAAAGTCCACAAACAAATGTTCTCTTAGAAGTGCAAAAATAATACTCCAGTAGGCTAACTAACTAGAAGGAGAAGCCATTTCTACATAGAAGAAAATTGACTCCACCTGAGAAAATTGGGAAGAAATGGCAAAAAACCTTCTGGAAAATAATTATTTAACTAAAGCTCAAGCAAAGACTTGTCACGAAATATTTGGTTTTGCCTTTTAGTACATGTGAGTACGAGTGCTATCTTAAATTTTGTACAAGAAAGATATAAAATGCATTCTTCACCTTCATTCCTAAGCTGAAAATGACTACTCAACTACGACAGAATGGCTTAACAAGAATGGTAACATTCAAAATCATGTGGATGCTATAACATTTAAAGCATCTTTTGAAATAAAAATGGTTCCAAAAAAAGGTAAAAAAACACTCCATTTATATCGTCAAACAGGCAAATGCCTAACAAAACATCAAAGATTTTAGATAGAACCAGGTCAACTGTCTATACAGTAAACACGTGCCACATTTCTTCTTAAGTTTCAAATTCTTCTGTCAAAAAATTTCTAGTGTTACGACAGTAACAATACTTAAATCTTTCGTAAAATGTATTTCTAAAGCTTCAGTAAAGCAAAAGCCAGTTTCTCATGTTATTACTTACCTCTTGAAGACAAACAATGTCAGCACGGTAGCCAACTATTTCTCTCAATAGATTTTGCCTACGATAAGCCCAAGAAAGAGCCCAAGGAGGGCAATAGCTGTATAATTCAATTGTGGCGTATACTTCTGATAAAATGTTGTATGAGAGCACCGTAAATGTTCCAACAGATGATATACGACCATCCGCATCAAAATGCCCTGGCACATCAATGCCACTAACTGGAATCAAGCGACGGGGACTGGGAGATGGAGCTGGAATCACACGGGAAGTCATTATTGTACTTGAATGTGCCACAGCTGATTTTGTTTCAGCATCTACCACAACACACTCAAACTTAAGTACGTGGCCAATATCATCAGCTGTAGGTGTATATGTCTTCGAGCGTCCAACTTCAAACATTGTTTCACCATCACTCGTCTGAATAGCAGCAGGATACAAAGTTGTGCTATTCCCCAAGCTGGAACTTGACTGCGATGCAGACAAGCTCGTATTAAGCACACCAGTTCCTGTATTGCCTTGACCATTAATGCGTGCAAATACTTCTTCCTCCTCATTTCCATTTTCATTCACAGCACTAGCAGCACGCTCATGAAGGAGACGATGATGTTGCCATGCATCTGAAAAACACTTGGACGAGCAATGGTAACTTTTAGAAACTGGTATTTTGGCTTTAACGCATCCAATACACTGTAATGTAGCTTGTTCCGATGGGTGTACACTACAGACTGCAACCTTTTTATCACTTTGTACGCGATACCTGCATTTTTATTTGTACGTCAAGAAATAACTCACAAACAACCATGCATAAAAGATGGACACAATTGATTCTATCACCAAAACCCACAAAACTCACCCATTTATTTATGAATACAAATGGGCAAAATATCAGTGATAGTAAAAATGATTTATCGTACCTAATGAGGCAGATGGGAGAACAGCATTTCAAGACATTTAGCGGAAGAATTTTCTTTGGAGCTAAATATGTAGTGGGCAGAGTCACAAAGAGAAATGAAATAGCAACTATCCATTTCCAGTAAATGCCGGATATCATGAGTCTATTTAAAGCCACTATCTTCAAATCCCCATTAACTATTGAAGCCACTAAAGATTTCATACTAGGAAATATTACACATAATACTCCAGCAGAGTATGAAACATGGCACTGAGTTGTAGCTAACGCAATATTAGCATGTTAATCTTTTATGTGCAGATCATTATGTTGCCTTTAAACACTGGGACGGATAGAAGTCCAAAAGCATAATTAAGAAAGTACAAAAACCACATGCACATTCGGGGGACACAAAACAAGATATTAACTGCGGATATGATATTGAGATAAGGCAAAAATTATCTCCGAACAGCAGGCAAAACTGAAAAGGTGAAAATTTGTCAGCACCAGTCATAACTGACAAGGCAACACCTATTGATTGAAAGCATGGAAAACTGCAGTAAAAAGAGTTTTTTTTTTAAAAAAAAAAGAACAGGGAAAAGCAATTTGAAAACCCATTATTGCAAGGTATGTTTTCCAACAGAATACCCAGTCTAATTTCATGATTTTCGCAATTTCCCTATAATTTATTATTTTACCTGATTGGAATTAACAGCAAATGACTTTCCACCATCTTCACACCCATTACCCAACATGAATTGTAGAGCAATAACAAGAAAACGATGTTACAAATGTTCTTGTCTGTCTTATTTATATCACAATCTAGTCATAGAAAATTAACTGAGTTTCAAGAAAATAACAATAAAAAAACAATCTGCAAAGAGTGGAGCTAAGCTGGACGGGCGTGTATAAAACAAAACAAGATATCCCGGAATCAAATGGTAATGCCTCTAAGCACTCAATTAAGAAGCAAAAAATATGATGATAAAATAATTGTACGAAACAAACCATCTGTATTTTAAGAACTGGCCATCAAGGGGATTGAACTCGTTTACATCCTCAGTGATGACAGACTTGTCGGTCCGCTTCAAGATCACGTAGGGCGTCAGCTCGCACCCTACGATCGGAATGTCCGATGGAAGGTGCAACCGAAGCACACTCAGCATTTTTCACAAAGCTCTCTAGATTTCAATGATGCAAACTCTTCTCCTGCCACCGTTACTTCAAACCCTAACCCAAAGAAAGCAAAAATTAGATATTCAAGCATCAACCGCTGGCGGACTTGTGGGGGATCCGCCATCACCTGTCTCCGGAGCCAATCGCCAGACTTGCGTTCTGTCTCTTTGTTAAAACCCTAAATAATGAAATTAAGAATTATTAAACAAATATGGCCGGGTGAAGATCTACAGAAATGAGGGGGAATTGAATCGAAATGCTGAGGATAGATAATTTAGAGGGAATTGATAGATTGACTTTGTTTGCCTGATTTTTTTTCGATACAAGAGAAAGAACTAAAAGGGATCGATTGATCAATAAGGGTTTTTCAGAGAGACTAACTGAAAAATAGGACAGAAGGAAAGGAGGGAGATGTCTTTGCGCGACTATTTTGTGTGATAATCTATTAAATCTATATAAATAAGGGATATTTGCATTTTGCGTCCCTAACCTTTATAAAATGTAACAAATCTACTTTCAATACTTTTAACATAATCCATCATCAATCTTTCAATTATGTCGTTACTTCTTTCATTTTGGCAATTAAATAATGGATTTTTCCTCCTCTTTAAATAAGCAAAAAAAAGTAATAAAACGATATAAAATAAGCAAAATCACAGGTAGAGACGTAGAGTTCTATTACTTTCCAAAAAGTAAAATAAGAACATGTTTGATAACAATTAAAATCTAATTAAAATTGAAAATATGACCGTTATTGGGTCCTCGTATAATAAAAATCAACAATAACTGCTAATTTTTTAATTTTAATTCGATTTTAATCTTTACCAAACATGCTCTAAATCTTATTTAAAATAGTCAAATACATAAAAAGAAAAAGAAATTAAAAAATTTCATCTTCCCAAACCAAGTTCACTCGTCTTAATCTATCCCCACTAGCGGCCAAATACTAGCCTGATATAAAACTAATGAATTGATTTTTTATTTTTTGTTCATTTGAAAAATAAGGACAACCTCATCATTTAATGGTCAAAATAGAGGAATTGACAAGTTTTGTTACATAATTGAAAGGTAGAGGATGAATTATACTAAATTAGAAGTTGTGAATAAATTTATTATATTTCACAAAGGATGAGGATGAAAATAAAAAATATATGCAGAAGATAACTATGATGTCTTAAAATATCTTATTTTTGTTCAGCGTTAACCATTTTTTATTTTTATTTTCCTCTTGATAACTCTAAACTACTAAAGTAGTAGACTGAAAAAATAAATTATATTGCGAGGTTGCACAGAATTTCTCATTTAATTTATTTATTTTTTATTAGAAGTCATTTTCAGTTATAAGTCCCTGTTTGGCGAGAATTAAAGTCAAAACTTTTAATAAGTTTTGATAAAATGTGAAGTTAAAATTAATTGTTAACTTATATTAAATTCTAAATTTTAATTTCTATAGGTAATTTTTTTTTTATAACCGTGAATATTTTGGTCAGTTTGCTCGCATCTCGACTAATCTCATAGGGTCCTGGAGTTTACGATCGAGTACTCACCTCAATGGTCCTAAAGAGATTGATCATTGAGGAACAAATATAAAATCTGACCAATTCAGCAAGCCCTCAAGATTAATAAGGACTAAATTTATGCAAATGCTTTATTTTAGTTATCCAAAACAAATCTTTACTAATCCAAGGAATTTTGTTCTGGTTACAAGGACTTTTCTCGCTCGAAGCACATCGACTCGAGTTTATGTTGTAGGATTGAGTGAGGTGACCACAAAAGCAAGCACATCAAATTAAATGAAAGAGAAAACTGTGGTATGTCATTCAACACAAAATTTCAATGGAGTTGTGCCTCCACATTAACAGGGGTGGACCCACGAAGGGCCTAGCGGAAACGGCTGCCCCCACTGAAAAAAAAAAGGTTTTTTACAGTTTTTTTGAGTTTATTTTCTATCTCGAATGCAGCCAGGATCTAGT
>CAIGRQ010103737.1:0-12790 GCA_903798375.1 Fraxinus sp. D2006-0159 | reverse complement strand
AATACCATTAATATGACACACTAATATTACTTTCAAAACACCAAAGCCCGTACATTGTACAGGCGCACGACTAGTTTGATTAAAAGAATATATGTTGAAATAAATTTTAAAAAATGAAAATGCACTTCAGCGGGAAAGAAAAAAAAATAAAAAAATAAAAATCCGAAGAGTCAGCATCGACGGCTGGAAGCCCGTCCAATCTTGTTACTTTATGTAGAACACCAAATGTAAACGGAACGTAAAAATTCAGAGAGAGAAACTAAACTCAACTTCTACATGCGAACCGATATTTCCCCCCTAAGATAACCTTCCACAGAACCGAAAACCAATAGGGAGAATCGCCGTGCGGAGTTGCCCCAGATTAGCTCCCGCCGCCGCCACATCAGGCTTTATATTGAGGAATGGAGGGAGTTGGGGCTAGGTTCGGGCGGTCCTCATCTAGATACGGCCCCGCCAGTGCCACCGTCTTCACGGGGCCAGTCCGTAAGTGGAAGAAAAAATGGGTCAATGTGCCGCCCTCCAATTCCAACCAAACGGCAACAAACGGCATCATTAATGGCAGTAATGGCTCCTCCCACCTCTTGCTCTACAAGTGGACCCCGATTGCTCACAGCCAAAAGAAAGACAATAATGATACTAACAGCAGCGATAATAGTAACGGCAATGATGACACCAAGAATCCCAATATAGACGACTCCGTTGTTGTAGAGGAGCCGCCCAAGCGTAAATTCAAGTATATTCCGGTACTTTTCTGTCATTTCACTTCTTATGGACTTAATTAACTTGATTTTTGGCTTTCCGTTGTATATAATGTCTTTAATCGGTCTGTTAAGTGTGGATTTCTTACCGTGGAAGGTTGAATTTAAGTGGGCTGTGGGTGTTATCACAATCTTCTTTACGGAGAATTGTGGTTTAGGGTTCTTGAACTAGATAAAAAGTGAGCGGTGTTTTTGGGTTTTACTTTCATAAGGGATTTGAAAGAAATTGAAGATCCTTGACTGGAGTGTTTGGAGGGTTTGATCCCAGGGTCTCTGGAGGAATTCTGATATCTGCTTGATTTAGTAATTTTGGGGGTGAGCTGATTTTCTGGAGAACCTGATTTAATTTTTAAAATTTTCAAGGGGAATGATTGGTGTTTCTAGATGCCCATATAGAGCTAATCTTAATAGCAAAAGAGAACATGGTGAATTGCACATATAGAGCAACGTCAACGTGTACTTACGAGGCTATATTTATGTGGTAAAATATCCTTACCATTGGGTTTTGTGGGAGTTTCATGTCTGAGGATAGCCTTCATTGGAGAATCTTGTGCTTGAAATTTGAGAAAATTGTTTCCAGGACAGAATTATTAAAGTTTCCAAAATGGTGCACTCATTTTACCATGTCTTCACTCTGCCTATTCTCTACGCTGAGTTTTCAATATGGCACTGTGGTAGTGTTCAGCTAAGAACCTGTAGTTTGTAGTTTGTTACTTTCTCTGCTAAGCATGCAAGGGCTGGATCACGAGGCTATTCTAATTACAAATGTTATAGGAAGATTCGTAGTTGGTTAATTGCCATTCAGTATGCACGAGGTCATGAAGATTTGTAGGTATGGAAATGCAGTCGTGTAAACAGGACATGTTAATACCAAATATTATTGGAACTCCATCCCTGGTTTTTTTGCCGGTCAATATGTTGTAAGGTCTGAGAACTTTGTGTATGTGCAAAATAATATTATTCTCTTAGCTGATTGCTCTTGATCTAAATGTACTTGCCACACAATTGTGTTTATTTTGCATAGCTATTAAGATGCCTTAGTGACGTAGGAACGCAACAAGTTGACAACAAACAATAGAAAAAGGAACAAGAAAGAGAAATGAGATCCAAGAAGAGAAACTAGGGCAAAGAGAAAATCAATTATTCTTAATTTCTTATATTCAGAGGTACCTATTAAGCTAAACTTAAAATAATTTATAATAAATTAGAACTTTATCGAATTATTAAAACTAACCTAATCTAACATGAACAAACCTAATTTGAATATTAAAATCCTGTCTAAACTCTATATCAATCTCCATCACTTAGTCAAATCTTATTTTATTTAAATGTAATGGGATTTCTATACATTGGTCAATGGTCATTAGCGCATTTGTCATGTCATCATGAGTAATTTGTGAGTTGGATTCTATTATTTTAAACTCTGTATCATCCGGAGAGGCAGTGAGAAGTAAAGCATGTGAATCCTGTAAGAGTATTTTGTGTATGCATTCCCACCCTATCCCACCCCCGCACCCCATAAATTTTGACAAACATTAAGGCATATATCATATATATTTTAGCCGTTGGGAAATATTATGATCATTCATGGATTTGGATTGAATTTTACGTGTTTGAAGGAATTGCAATTTTCTTGTAATTGATTTGATATTTTTACTATGGAAAACTGAAACTTTTACAAACGTTCAGTTTGATTAAATCTTTATGCAATTATCTCGCCCATTTTAATTATTATTATACTCCAGTGTTTCCTTGGAAATGTCAAAAAATCAGCACGGTTCAACTAACTGGCTAACATATTAGTTTCTGGAATGATTGAAATAGATTGCCTTGCTGGTAGAACAAAAGAATGAGTCCTCAGAAGAGGTTGAGGATGAAGCTAAACCAATTGAGACTGACACAAATACAGTGGATGGAATCTCCCAGACTGATGACCTTGATGAAAAGCCTGACATTAATGATGTACCAATGGATGAAAATCAGGTGATTTAACTTGCACTTGGCTTTTCGATTACTTAATTGGATTTTTTATTTTTTTAGAATGACCATTGTTCTTCTAAGCGGAAAGATTCATCATAGAGGTCAACTTTGTGGTCTTGGCAGAAGAGTATCAGCTGAGAGTTGAATGCCTTCCATGTCGATGGATGCCCTTTGTCTATTGTCTCCATTTTGAGCTCCTTTATTGTCTCCATTTTGAGCTCCTTTTTCTGCATATTGACGTCATTGATCGTTTGGCTTCCACGTCTTTATATCTGTAGATAAGCTGCTGTATTAGTTTGGGATGTGTGTTTTATTTAAAATCTTGAATTGTGCTCCTATATCAGGGCCTCCAGAATAATCCTGTCGAACGGCAAGATCTGAATGAAAGCACTCTGGACCTGAGTTTGGGTTAGAAGGCTCTTGATGGTCAAAGTGAATCCAACTTAAAAGGCAGAGAAAATTAAAGACAATCAATTGAAAAGTGTGAATTCCAGCAACACTGGCGAGTTCTATAGCACTCTCAAATAACCTCTATTTTTTCTTTGGCTTTTCGGGCAGCAGGTTACTTAAAAAGTTACAAATTCAACCTGCTTATGCTTGTAATTTTAGCTTCATTGACCCCCTTGTCGAGGCAATTGCAATCTATACCCTTATATCTACGAGGTACCATATTTTTTTTTTTTTAATTCTAATTTCCAGATTGTAGTTGAATTTTTTTCATATTGGATATTGTGGAATGACATTTGGAACTTGGTGCATAGGTTTTTCTTATTTACATAATTTAAACATTAATGTTGGATGTTGTGTATTCATTCATAACTTGGTAGTAGACACTATCAGTTTTTTCTTTCTGATAATTTGGAAAGAAGATGCACCCAAAGAGCGCAAAATTTATTTCAAATTATGGCACAAACGCTTCCATTCCTTGTACAACCATCCCTCTTAAATATTCCTTCCTTCTTGTGTAAGGATTTTAGGAGTGCAGTGATTGATGGATGGCTTATGCAATATGGCTGGCTAAGGTTACTTAATAATAAAACTGAAAAATTTTTAAAAATCAAATAAGGTATCCATTTAAGAATCTATTTTAAGGCTGTGTTTGAGTCATGTTATTTTGGAAAAATGTATTCTGGAATAGTAGATTGATGAGAATGTGTGGTTGAAAAAGAAAGAAAAGTTATTGATGTGAAGAAAAATATTATTTTATTGAAAAATGTATGGTTGAAAATAAGTAGAAGAATGAGAATGAAAATTTTAGGACTTGTTTGGGAGCGATTAAAATTGAAAATATGGTCGTTATTGGGTCTCGCTCGTATAATAAAAGTCAACAGTAACGGCTAATTTTTCAATTTTAATCCGATTTTAATCTCTACCAAACACCCTCTTAATGTGTACCAAACATGGCTTAAGTTGTACGTGCATTTCTTTTGTATGTACCATTTTTGAAATACACTTCAAAAATCACTTTTATCATGATATTTGATTGAAAAATAATATACTTTGCGTTCATTTATAAAATAAACTGTCCTTAAAGTTGCAAAAACTTTTTGATAAATCACATACTTAGGTATCAAATAACAACATGACATAAACTTGTAACCATATCGTATGTACTCGTAATTGAGAACATCAGTGCAAGCTATGAAAGAAATCAGCGGAATAGTGGTTTATAAAAATATTGCAAACTCTATAAAAATCAAGAGTAATGCTTTTTATAACCAAGGTTCTAAAAGGCGTAATGCGTGGCGATGCGTGGAGGTCGATTTATGGGTTAGGCGAGCTTAAGCGAGGCATATTCGTAAAAAAGCGTAAAAAGACATTTTCTTATTTTAATATTATTTTAATTTATAATCAATTAAAAATAATATTTACTAAACATTTAAAATAGATTTATAGGAACTTAATACATTTTCTTCAAAGTTTTCAACAAAAATATAAGTTTCAAATTTAAATACAAAATAGTAAGTAAATAACATATGGATTTAAATTTTATCTAACTCTTTATCGGACTCCAATTCAGTAACATTTTCTTAATCTAATTCATCATCCGCGTCTTCTTATACAAAATCATTTTCATCGGGCTCACTTATATCATTTTTCACCTCATCATACTCTTCATCATCACAACCCTTTTAAGAAATTATCTACCGTAAATAAGATTCATTGCTCACTTGACTTTTGGATTCAAATGGTTGTTTTGATTTTAAATTAAGGCATATTGAAGAAATTAGCATTTAATAATTTTTAACTTCAAAGAATTGTAATTAAAAAAAAATGCGCGTCTTTAGCGGTCAACGACTAAGAAGCTAACCCACTTGACTTGACGTTTTGGTCAAGCTTCACGCCAAGGCGCGCCTAGGCTTGGAACACTGTTCATAACAAGCGATTGCAATAGTCTTAGAGTAATGCTATTCATAATTAGGGGTGGAAAAAACTCAATTGAACCCGCAAATATAGCCCAAACCGAACCAACTCGATCGGTTTGGGTTGGTTTTTTTTGTAGTTTTTACACGGATTGGGTGGGTTGGTTGGTTGTGTATGCGGATTGAGTCGGGTCGGGTTATGTGTTAACTCATGAAAATCGAATAAACCCGTCCAACTCAACCCGACTATATTTATGAACTTTGCAAGTGTTATGCTATTGTTTGGACTAATACACATTCAACACAAAAATATTTTAATTGACAAAAACATTTCTTTGTTTTATATAACTTAATATCAATCTGTCTATGTAACATTTTCGGGAATGTAGTGCCAAAATAATTTAGATTTTTTTGTTATTGCAACTATAGAAACCTAATATTATATAAGTCATGAGTCAATTTTAAATCCGCACCAATCCAGCCCCCTACTTTAATCTTTGTTGACAATAGTGATGACAAAAAAATTCGTCCCACCCCGCCCTGCCTCGGCGTTGCCCCGCCCCGACGGTTGGTGGGGTGGGGCGAGGAGGAGGTGCCCCCGCCCCGAGGTACCCCGAACACGCCCAGTGAAGAATAAAAAAAATAATAATTAATTACAATTTTTTTTAAAAAATATAGTTAAATGGAAATTTTTGAAAAAAAATAAAATAAACGGGGTAGGAAATGGGGCAAGCCCGTGCCCCGAACCCGCCCCGTCTAAGGTGGGGCGAGGCACGAGACGGGGTGAGGGAGTGGTGTGGTGGGGTAGGGGTACCCCAACCCGAACCCGCCTCATTATCATCTCTAGTTGACAAGTTATCCCAAATCGACAAGCTCAACCCGATCGATACTTGATTGGGTTGGGTTGAGTTGGGTTTCAACCTTTACACGAGTTGAGTTGTGTTAAATTATGATCAAACCGATCATATTTGGTTGAGATAAAAATCGACTTGATCTGACCCAATCCAAATCGTGCTCACCCCTATTCATAATCAACTATTATAATGATAATTTGTTATCTGAGGTATTAACTTATCATTTGAAGAAATAAAATTACATAAAATTAATGTTTTAAATGGACATATAGAATGATTACTGTATTGACAGACTATGAATAGTATTGACTATTGAGTCAAATACACGAAAGAGCTGGTCAACAAGAAATCATCTAAGTGCAAAGTTATCTGAAAATGTAATTAATGCCTATGTTTATTTTTCAGGTTTGATAAGCGAATTTAAGGACTCGTAAATAAACTTTCCACGCCTTTTACTTAAAAGTCGCGTTTTATAACAGAAGGCAGATCGCATTAAACGCCGCCGATGAAGAATGAAGTCCACCATATCGTTGGTGAAGCCGATAGGTTTGATTGCGGTCAGCTTCGGTATAACCATTTCTTTCGTCCTACTCTCTCAACCAAACCCATCTCCAAAGCCCGATCTCATGGCCCGAAGCTTCGTGTTGTGGCTCCATGGGCTCGGCGATTCAGGCCCTGCCAACGAACCCATTAAGACCCTCTTCACCTCCCCGGAATTCAAAAACACCAAATGGTCATTCCCTTCTGCCCCTTCTAACCCAGTCACCTGTAATTGTGAGTTGTATTTATATACACGAGCTGTATTCACAAAAAAATATGCTTGTTCGTAGTGTGAATTTCCTTTAGTATAATTGTTAATGTCAGAGGCTGCTTTATTAAACTATAATTTTTGTGATGTTTTGCGTGTTACTGGTTATAAGAAATTTGCATTTAGAGTTATATTTTGATTTATACCAAGCAATAGGACACAATTTTGTTCGTGAATCACGAGAACAATAGATTTATACAAGGAATTTCGCGTTGTTCATTTCGTCGGCATGATATGTAGATCGATGAGGTCATTTCTTTCAGGTTTCAATGTATTTTAAATGAAACCATATATGAAGCACGGTAAATGGGCTATGCACAAGACTGGAATATATACACCACGTGCAGTTTTTAACAAATACAAAGCGGACAGAATGAAGCACAATATAATGGCTATGCACAGTGCACTGAACTAAAAACAATGACTAACCAATGTAAGAGTTTCAAGACAATTTGCCTTTGCTTCAAACCTGATTAGTAGCATTTACTTGTTTTTAATCTGTCTTTTATGAGATGACTCGTAGACCTTACATATTTGAATTCTATATCATTGATATATTGAAGTGTTGATTGACACATTGTAACACCTCGAAAATTCATGTTATTTTTATATTATAATTTGTTTTAATTTGCATTGTTTAGATTTAATGAGAAATTATTTGAATTATTATTGAAATTTGGCGGCAACAAAATGATGTTGATGTCTAATTTCGTAGAGCAACGAAATAATGTGATGTATGCGTGTTACTTAAGTCGATACTTTGAGCTACTGCATTCGGTATCCCAGTTTGTACATATAGGCACCTACTATCACATCAAGCATTACGATGTTTGTACTTTTGAATACTTTGTATATGGATCAATTCCCAGGTGAGCCATAGTTTGTTTACTTAGTTTGAACTACGTAAATTAGGTGTGTTACTTTCCGTTTGCAATACAAAGTATGATAGACCGTAGGGTTTTGAGTCTACCATAACATTTTGTAAACCCCCATCCCTCCTTGTTCTATGAAATCTGTGCTTATATGCACAATTGTTGTTACTGCCTCGATTTCGAACTTAATGTACCTGCCGCACGAAAATATGCAATTTCCAACATAGGTATTGACAAGTGTCGACACTGGACAGTTATTTGACGATGAAAATGTTTTTGTAGGTCATATGTTGACACTTCCCACGAGTGTCAGCACTTAGCTTCTTTTAAACTAAAGGTTTTATTTTAAACTGTAAGGTGTCTACCCCCCAGTTCCCCGTGTGTCAAAACTTATGTATAAAATGAAGAATTTTTTTTTTGGCATGCCTCCTTTCACTTATTTCATCGCTTTGAATCTTGTATAATGTATGTAGATTAGTAAAACCCTGTAATATGATATTTTCATTATAATTAAATGAAAAGTTTTGAGCGTGCTACATGCAGTACTTAAAACCTTGCTTTTCTTTTTTGCTTGGTACCTAAAATTTTGCTTAGCAACTTTCAAGATGAAATGATTTGAGATGCATCTTGGGGAAATTAATTCTCTTAGGGCTGACCGTCTTTGATGGAATCACCTTGGTTTTAAACTTATCTGCTATTATACTTATGTTCATCCCATGCATCGCTTTTGTTATTTGCTAATTTAGATTTTCTTGTAGATGGTGCTATCATGCCTTCGTGGTTTGACCTTCATGAGATACCTGTGACAGCCGTAAGTTATGCTTCGTTTGATTTGTTTGTTTATGAATAGGTCCCATCATATTATATTTTTTAATGCTTATTTGAGATGTTTTATAGCTCTATTGTGGTGCTGGATGAGTTGTACTATTTCACTTTGTGTAAGCAACTGTAATTGACTTCAGCCGAGCCACTTTGGAATGAAATGAAGATGGCGAGGAACTTAAAACTAGTGTACTAATACAATGGAATATACATACATACATACATATGTAATTTTTAATTTTGATACCATGCTTAATTATTTGATTCCGTTCAATCCTGAGGCCTTTAATGCTTATCTTCAAGATGTTATGGGCTAGCAAATACCCATTACATCATGCATATGGTCACTGCTAATAAATGATTTCCCGTATTACATGTTTGATTAAATGTCATAAATCATTATCACGTCTTAGGATTCTCCAAAAGATGAAGGTGGTGTGCTCAAAGCTGTTCAAAATGTTCACGCAATGATAGACAAAGAGATATCTGCTGGCACCAATCCTAAAAATGTCTTCGTATGTGGATTTAGTCAAGGAGGTCTCTCTCTCTCTCTCTCTGTTTATGTGTTCGTGCATAAATGAGTTTCCTTGATGATTGTACTGATATCTGTGAATTTTACTAAGTTATGTAGGTGCCTTGACATTAGCAAGTGTTCTGCTGTATCCGAAAACTCTGGGTGGCGGTGCAGTGTTTAGTGGATGGGTTCCATTTAATTCTTCCATTCTAGAGAGAGTTACACCGGATGCAAAAAAGGTTATTTCTCTCCATACTTAAAATGTCTTCCATTTTTTTCCCCTGAACTATAACTTCTTTCTGTTTGATGTTACAGTTTGACGCATGTCAGTATGATGGCATCTTGGTTCTATATATGGATGGTTTAGTTTGGATAGCCCTCTAGTAACTTGTTCATTAATTTACATAGGATCCCTCGCATTCTGGAGTCTCTTTGAACTCCAAGCAATAAAGAGCCAACCTCGTTTTGTTTACCAGAGGCTCGGTAACCGTAAAAGCCATTATATAATTGGAAGAAACTATTTACCTGTCAAGCATTGATAGGACGAAAATTCGAAGTTTTGTGGATGGAGAGTGTTGTTTGGTATTCTGGTCAATAAAGTTCCTTTAAATTTTGCGGTCAAGATTTTAAATGAGGATGCTACTAATATCCTGAATCAGGGGCTCTATGTCTTTTGGAGATGCATATGAAATGTATGATAGAATCTATGTTATTCCCAGCTTACTAGATTCAAAAAAGTAACTATTTACTGGTCAAGCATTGGTAGGAAGAAATACAATGTTATGTGGATGGAGAGTGTCGTTGGTATTTCTTGTCTATAAAGTTGCTTTGAAGTTTGCAGTCGAGATATTAAATAAGGATGCTGCTAATCTCCTGCATCAGGGGCTCGACATCTGTTAGAGATGCGTATGAAATGCATGATAAATCTATATTAGTCCCAGCTTCCAACATTTAAAACTATTAGATTATGATGGAACCAATACAGATCATATGTAACTTCATTTGAATATTTATGAGAGATGCCATTTTTGTCTGCTCAGGACTTGATTGAAAAATTCTGTCTCCTGCCCTCTAATGTTGTCTTTAGGTCAACAGTCTTTACAAAAGCTTTAATTTTATTGTTAATCTACAGATGCATTTACATTGTTTTGAAGTTATTTTCTTGTATCAAGGATCTGATATTTGGAAATATGTTTGTAGACACCTATATTGTGGTCTCACGGAATGGCTGACAGAACCGTGCTCTTTGAAGCTGGACAAGCAGGTCCACCCTTCCTAGAAAATGTTGGTCTGAGCTGTGAATTCAAGGTACTAATTCAAAAACTCTGCACCCTCGTGTTTTATTTCATGTTATTATAGATACATTTCGATCCCTTTTATTTCTTTCACCATATCAAACGCGCTTATCAAGGAAATGGCTGGTTTTCACTTTTCTCAGGCTTACCCGGGTCTTGGTCATTCAATAAGTAATGAAGAGCTTCGTTCTTTAGAATCATGGATCAAATCCCGTCTTCAGAGTTCATCCTAAAGGTCTGACAGTCTCGAAATGCCTATCAGTCTTGTGTCTTAAAACACTTAAATTGTGTTGTGCCATAACATACTGATGTTACTCGTTAACATTTAAATTTTATGACTGTATTGTCTTACCAATGCTATGATAACTAATCAAATATGCATTCATTGCTTACGAACCTCTAAATTTTAGTGTGAGCAAATTTGTTATCACACCACGTTGTACTGTTGATGTGGCCATGACATTGAGTCACGGGTCCAATTTGGTGCTTTTTTTTTTTTTTTTCCATGATTTCTCAACATCAACTTTATTGTTACTCTTTTTAACATTGATGAGATGAAGACCGGGACAGTGGGGGCCACTAATAAATAAGTACCGTAAAATCCGTTTACATCATTTACTATATATTTTCTTTTCAGGAGGCACGGGAAATAAGCAAATATAAAACATACCAAAAAGAAGACTTGGTCATCGAATCATTTTTTATCTAAATGATGTTACTATATTGAGCCCTTGTTTGTTACACATTAAAATTTCAAAATTGCTACTTGTACGCACTTGGTACACAATCTCACACATAATTCTCTCACATGTGTGTGGTTTTCACAATGTACCAAGTGTGTAAGTGTAGCATTTTTCTTCAAATTTGATTTTCTTTTATTCATTTTCAATTACACATTTTTCAATAAAGTAATAATTTTCATCACATCAATAATTTTTTTTTTTTTTCAACCACACATTCTATATTAATTTATTCTTTCAAAATAATGTGGTTCAAATTCTCAAAACGCATGAGAATTGTAAGTTGGTTATTGATGGGCTTTATAGATTCTAGAATAATTGGGTCATGGTCCAAACTTTGAAGCTATTTTTCTTGAAAACTGAAGAGGGCCCCGAAAGGAAGACACGGGAATCAGATTCGTCGTATGGCCCATCTCTAATGAATAATGTTATCGTGCTAGAGTACCAGTTTAGGATGAACAATGTTATCATGCTAGAGTAGCAGTTTAGATGTTTTTGATAAATTTAATTAAATAAATGATGTGACATTACATTTAAGTGAATCAATATTGTGCAAATTACCCAATTCTCTACGTTTCAAGATCTATTTTCCAAAATCAGATTTAGATATTTTTAATTAGATACATATTATAATTATATATATACAAATTATATTTTAATTTCATCCCAATTAATTACCCAAACACTAATCAAAACATTTTCACTCTCTTCTCCCTCCTCAACTCTCTTCTCTCGCCTCACTCTCTTATCTCTCTTCAACTCTCTTCTCTCTGCATCCATACCCACCAACCCCAAACCCTAATAATCTCTCCCAATCCCGATGATGCGAGCATACCCAAACGACAAGGTCACCGCGTGAAGAAGAGGACACCGTGTCAACGTTTGTAGTTGGTGGTGGTGCCGGCGGTCGCGATTGTGGTGGTTGTGGTAGTCATCTCGGTCGCGGTCGTGGTGGTTGTGTTAGTCATCTCTTCTTACTCTCTTCTCTCTGGCAATGGGTGGTAGCGGTGGATTTAGTGTTTATGTTGGCGGTAGCGGTGGGTTTGGTGTTTGGCTTTGGCTTTGGAGTTGGCGTTGGCGGTGGCGATAGCGATGGCGTAGTTTAAGGTTTGCTGGATGTTGAGGTTTCAGTCGCTCTAAGGATGTGGTGGTAGATCTGACGGTTAGGTGGTTTTGTTGGATCTTGTGTTAGATTTGGCGGTGGATATGGCGATTGTGGTTTTAACAGCGGCAATGGTGGTGGATTTGATTGACGGCTGGATGTCGATTGTTCGTTATTGGTGTGTTTGGTGGTGGTGATTTCTGGTGGCGGTGGTCGTGTCGTCGACCACCGTGTGAGGGTGGCCGCAAGTGGCGGTGGAGACTTTGGAAAGAGTGGTGGTATGTAACCCATTAGTTGACCTGTAACCAACTATTTAGTCACATGTGACCAATTATTTAACTATGATCCTTAAAATTCGATTATCTGTGACCTTAAAATTTGAACTGTGACTCACAATTGATTAAGTTGTGATCGAGAAATTAATCTGACCTATAAAATTCTTGATTTGTGACCGAAAAATAAATTGTGCCAATATGAGTTGTTAAGGTCACATGTTTGAGTTCACCAGTTACGATCATTTTTTATAGGTCACAAATCAATATAGACGAGTCACGGATGAATATGATCAATTAATTTAATAGTTAATTATGGCTAATTAATTCATCATTAAAGTCACAAATCTTTGTTACAGGTTTGAGTTCACAAGTTACAGTCATATTTTATAGGTCACAAATCAATATTA
>CAIGRQ010103703.1:0-10656 GCA_903798375.1 Fraxinus sp. D2006-0159 | reverse complement strand
ATGGTCACAAAAAGACAAATTAGACACACAGTCATTTCCAAAAGCACATTTTTCATTAAGAAACTTAATCCCTTTAATGTATATTGTGTCATTTTTGTGTGTGGTAGACCTTAGCCGAAGAGATAGAAGAGTTTAAACCTCTTATCACTTCACCAGTAATTATGTAAATATCATTTTTCATAATTCCCTTAATAGAGACAAGTGCACCCCTTAATCAATTTCAAAATTCTATTTTCAATTTTACCGGTGAAGTCAGCTTTCTCAAGTCTACCTATCGAAATTAAATTTTTAGACAATTCAGGGATATATCTAACATCTTTTAAAGTATGCACAAAACCAGTATCGAACTTTAAAGTAATTTTACCAATGCCAACGAACATTATAAGCAGAATGTCACAACACAACATGTCCTTCATTTGATTCATGCAGATTTTCAAATCAATCTTTTTATCATGTCACGTGAAAAGATGCACCAGAATCAAGTATCCATTCATGTAAACAAGAGTTGGCAGTTAAATTCGATTCAACATGATAAGCAACAAGACTTCTAATCATATAGACCTCACTATCACAATTATCAGAAATAGAAGATAACACATTTACCCCATCTCTGTCTTTACCATTTTGCTTATTCTTCTATTTATAGTAATCCTTTATGAAATGCCCCGTGTTCCCATAGCCATAGCATTTCTTAACTTTGGTCCTAGATTTGGATCTAGTCCTACCATTGCACTTCCTTCTACTTCAATTACAACTAGACTCACCACTACTTTAATAACCATCATGAATATTTTGCTTAAATTGAGGTCTACCACTCATCATGTGAATCTCACTGGTTTTTCTATTATGTTTTTCAGCTCTAATCTCCATCTCCTTACTTCTAAGGAGTCAACGACAATTCGAGCGTCAATGTGTCTCTAACATACTTAAGCATTTTTTTACTTCCTTATAAGTATTAGGTATAGCGTTCAGCAAAATAATAGCCTTAAACATTTCAGACATTGACTCTCCATAGTTACAAAATCTTGAACAAGTTTGTTAAACACATCTAAATTGTCACAAGATCTTTTGAAGAATTCACTTTGAAACTAAAAAAACGCTTAAGTAAGTAAAGCTTGTTTGGANCTTAAACATTTCAGACATTGACTCTCCATAGTTACAAAATCTTGAACAAGTTTGTTAAACACGTCTAAATTGTCACAAGATCTTTTGAAGAATTCACTTTGAAACTAAAAAAACGCTTAAGTAAGTAAAGCTTGTTTGGAGTAGATTTGAGCAAATACAAGTCTTTCAATATTTTCAAAGTTATTTAATGGTTTTCAGTTTACCCACTTTTCTCAAAATTGCGTGGTCAAGTGTAAAATAATTGAGGTATAAGCAAGCTCATCGACTTCTTCTTTTTGTTCTTTTGAAAAATTAGCGAGAAGGTTACCATCAATGACTTTTGAAACCTTTTATTGAACCAAAATATCTCTCTTTTTTGTTGCCAGATAGAAAAATCACATTTTTTGTTAAAAATTTCCAAATCAAAATTGTGCATTGTCATTTTTAATTAATCAATCAAAAATACAAAGTCACAATTAAATCACACAAAGTAGACATAGGTTTGCAAATATACATTATTTTAGATTCTCAGGGTTTCATAAGAATCACAATCTTAGATCAAGAGAATTTTCAAGGTAAGGTCTAGGTATTCTAATAACTTAACAGTGCAGCATGCAAGAAAATTTGGACGATTCTGCCCTTGGTGGGTTGATGGTCGCAAATGCTATACATTTACTGAATTACTTTAGGCTAAAAATTGCGGTCCTAAAGCAGTAAATTAACATCTCTCGTAATTTACGGACTCAGACAGGTCCGCTCTGGTAAATTGGCTAATCCTGTTTAAATTTTAGCACTAGCACGTCATCGTGTGTGATGACAATAGGATGGGGTAACCATTGCATGTACTAGAAATTAGGAATTACTCGCTCTTCGTTACTACGTGATTGAAATTGTTCATTTGATAAATTGCAGCATATTATATTTTGTAATATATCGTGAGTGAAACTGTTTAGTTGACAAACAATAATATCAATACGTTCAGGAAACTAAAATAAGTAAATTGCATGAAGAGAGCTGGTCGAGAACAGCCTCCACGCGCCGCCACCGTCGTCGATAGCCTTCTACACCACGCGCACCACTCCCCGACGCGCCTCAGCCGACGGACACAAATATGGCCTCAGATATTCCGATCGGTCACTGGTTTGGTCGGAATCTAGAGAAGCAAATTCGGTTCTTTTGAAAATCGCGAATCAGCTTTCTTCTTCTCCGTCGATTTTTCACCGAGATTCACACCAACCTCGCTCTGATACCAAATGTTGAAGGAGGGACTCCAAAACACCAAAGATTTGGGCTCAATATTGAAGTAATCGACCACAATTATCCAACCAAATCATAAACCCAAATACCACCCAAACGGTTGCTCTACGATTTGCCCACAAAGGACCGAGTGTGAAGAATGTTGTAGCCTCAAAGGATCAGCCACAAAAGCTAAGGAAGAGGGAGAAAAACAGAGCACTGTAATGCACAAAGCCAAGGAAGAAAGCACGAAGCCAAAACAGGGGACGGTGTTTTCTCTCAATACATGGTTGCCCAAATTTTCACACTAATGGCAACAGTAACGGGCATCACATATAAAAGGGGTTAGGTATGGGCTTTTAGGGTTATAAATAGGTGGGCAGTCAACTAGATAAAAGCCATCCAAGTTTTGGGTTGGGCCATGAGTAGCGCTAATTTAATTAGGTTGCTTCAAATGACCTAAGTGGATTATATGATTGGTTTAGACAATTGTGGTGCTGATATACAATTTCAATCATTTGGTCAATACTTACATCATCGTCTGAGAGGTCGTTTGACAACAATTTACATAACAATGTTATTCTTCATCACTTATTTACCAATAGTGGACTTTTGATAAACACACGTTCACACATTTTCATTTATTATTTTTTGCACCAAATATTAGCTATGATTGCTAATTTGCACACAATGTAGAATTAAGTTGTTTTTGTTCACTCTTGAGAGGACAAAATTGCTCTATTGTTATCACTATCTATTGATTAAATTAGCAACATGTTCAATTTTTTTTTTTTTTAATATCATTGTATCGCATTCTATTGTTCAAGATTTGAAAATCAACATTAATACTTCCATCCCGACCGGGCCTCACTTTCAATCAAATTGATATTTAGTAAGAGACATTGATCCCATAATGCTGCACAAAGAAAAAGAAAGGAAAAGAAGAAAAAAAATGTTCCAAGAATAAGAGACTTGAGGGGTAATGGTGGGAATTTGTAATCACTCTCTTGGATCCTACAAAAAAACAGTGCCTTGTATTGCCCCATATATATCAAAATGCTGGAAACTGGGCCAAAGATAAAGGAAACAAGGAATGATGAAAAGTGGAAAGAACAAAAAAGAAAAAGACTTAAAGAAATTTAAGGAAAAATAATATATATATATATATAGAGAGGAGAGAGAGAAACAAACAGTTTCTTCTTACTATGCAGTATTGTGTGTGGCTCTGTCTGTCTGTATGTTAGAAATAGAAGTATTTAGAAGAAGATGATGAAATATGGCTGTTTCTTGTTTGATGTTTCTCTCTCTATATGTATGTGTGTCTATCACTCCTTCTGTCTCTTCCTCTCTCTACAATCATCATGAAATACTATCTGCACACAGCACTCCAAAAAAGCAAAGCCAACCATCATCAAAACCTTCACTTCCTTAAATTTACTTGTCTTAACACAAAATATTTCTCAACCATTACTACCTCTACAATTCCAAAACCATGAATCTTCTTTCTGTTTTTTCATTTTCCATTTTCTTGGTTCTGGTTAGATTTTCATTAGTCTTTTCCACCGCCGCTGCCGCAGCAACCGTCTCGACGCCGCCTCTCCAACTTATATCCCTTCTTTCAATAAAATCATCCCTCAGAGATCCTCTCAACACATTCCATGATTGGGACCCTTCAACTGCCTTCTCCAGGCCTGGATACCAGCCCATATGGTGCAACTGGTCAGGCATCAAATGTGACCGTAGAACCAACCAAATCACATATTTGGACCTCTCAGGGAGGAGCCTTTCAGGCACCATACCAAATGATATTAAATACTTGTCTCATTTGCATCACTTAAATTTAAGTAAAAATTCCATGGATGGTCCTCTTCAGCTTGCCATTTTTGAATTGCCAAACCTCAAAACACTAGACATCAGTCACAATTTGTTCAATTCAACTTTCCCACCTGGAATTTCAGGACTCAAGTCTCTCATTTTCTTTAATGCATATAGCAACAATTTCACAGGATCTTTGCCTGAAGAACTCGTTTTTCTCAAGAATCTCGAGTACCTCAACCTCGGAGGGAGCTATTTTAATGGTACAATCCCTACAAGTTTTGGCAGCTTTTGGAAATTGAAATCTCTGTACTTGCAAGGAAATGCCTTGACAGGTCCAATTCCTGCTGAGTTAGGCTTCTTGAATCAGCTCGAGCATGTAGAATTGGGATACAATGTGTACTCTGGTGGAATTCCAGGGCAATTTTCTGGTTTATCAAAGTTACTGTATCTTGATATTTCAGCTGCCAATTTATCAGGCAAGATTCCAGATGAGTTGAGCAAATTGAATAAACTGGAAACATTGCTGCTTTTCAAGAATCACTTTTCGGGTTCTATTCCGGTGAGTTTAGCTCAATTGAAATCTCTCCAGATTCTTGATTTATCAGATAATAACCTGTCAGGCGAAATACCAAGTGAGTTTTCGGGTTTAAAACAGCTATACAATCTGTCGTTGATGCGCAACAATTTGACAGGCGAAATTCCTCAAGGTATAGGTGAACTTCCCAACCTGGTAAACTTATTTCTCTGGAACAATTCATTTTCAGGAATCTTGCCACAGAAATTAGGTTCAAATGCAAAGTTACAAAGGCTTGATGTCTCTACAAATTCATTGTCTGGACCAATCCCTCCAAATCTTTGCCTCGGTCAAAACCTGATAAAACTCGTTCTCTTCGCAAATCAGTTCATTGGTGAAATACCTTCTTCCCTGGTAAATTGCACAGCCTTATTACGTTTTAGGATTCAGAACAACAAGCTTAATGGGTCGATACCTTTTGGATTTGGCTTCCTGCCTAATCTCACATATGCAGATCTAAGCAGCAACAACTTCTCAGGGCCAATTCCAAAGGATCTTGGAAATGCTCCAAAGTTGGAGTTCTTGGACATATCGGATAATTCGTTCAATTCTGCATTGCCTGATACCATCTGGAGTGCCCCGAGTCTGCAGATTTTCTTAGCTAGTTCAGCCAAACTCAATGGCATTATTCCAGACTTCATCGGTTGTCGAAGTTTTTACAAGATTTATTTAGATGGAAATGATCTTAGTGGTAGCATTCCATGGGATATTGGCCATTGTGAAAAGCTCATTTTCTTCAATTTACGTCGAAATTCACTTACAGGAATTATTCCCTGGGAGATATCTACACTTCCTTCCATCACTGATGTTGACTTGTCACATAATTTTCTCACAGGGGCAATTCCTTCAAATTTCAATAATTGTAGCACTTTGGAGAATTTCAACGTGTCATACAATCAGCTCACTGGACCTATCCCCTCCTCTGGATCAGCATTTTCGAGTCTCCATCCATCGTTGTTTTCTGGGAATGAAGGTCTATGTGGAGGCATTCTTAAGAAGCCATGCCGGAAAGATGAACTATCTGGCGGCACAATGGAAGTCCAGCAGCAGCCTAAGAAGACTGCCGGCGCAATTGTTTGGATCATGGCAGCAGCATTTGGCATTGGACTGTTCATACTGGTTGTTGGTAGCAGGTGTTTCCAAGCGAAATATGGTCACAAATTGTGTGATGAACGAGACATCGGGCCATGGAAATTGACAGCATTTCAAAGATTGAATTTCACAGCTGACGATGTACTAGAGTGTCTAAACATGACCGATAAAATCCTCGGGATGGGCTCCACTGGGATCGTGTACAAGGCGGATATGCCAGGTGGCGAGACCATAGCCGTCAAGAAGCTAGGGGGGAAGAACAAGGAGACGATTAGGAAGAGGAGGGGAGTGCTGGCCGAGGTGGAAGTTTTAGGCAATGTGAGACATCGAAACATTGTTCGATTGTTAGGATGTTGTAGCAACAATCAATGTACCATGTTGCTCTATGAGTACATGCCTAACGGAAACTTGGATGACCTGTTGCATTGCAAAAACAAGGGCAGTAATTTGGTGGTCGATTGGCTCACTAGGTACAAGATTGCACTAGGGGTCGCTCAAGGAATATGTTATCTCCATCATGATTGTGATCCGGTCATCGTGCACCGCGATCTCAAACCTAGTAACATACTTTTAGACGGTGAGATGGAGGCTCGTGTGGCTGATTTTGGCGTGGCTAAGCTAATTCAAAGCGACGAATCAATGTCAGTAATTGCCGGATCCTACGGCTACATTGCCCCAGGTATGGTTAATGTTTCTTTAGGCACCAAGAAAGTGATCTTACAAATAATAATAATAATAATAATAAATAAATAAAATTGTTGTATGTGGAAATGGAAATTTTGCCGTCTAATTCAAGTCAAGCGAGTGTTGGGATCCTTGAAAATTAAATGTGAATGAATAATTGTATCTATCATTAGCGATTTAAAATCTCAAGTGACACAAAAAAAGGATCCCACATAATTATCTTATTTGATCTAAATTGATATGACACATCAACTTTCTTAAATATAACGTTGCTTAGTAGATCAATTTTCATTTTAAGTTTCGGATTATAGGCATGGTACATGGGAGGTGCAAGGGCACCCCACCACTACTACTCAAGCTCGCTTTATGTGCATGCTAGAGTATACGAGAAGCGTGGTGGAGCACAGCCTATTTTATTCCTCTTTGACGCCTTGATTTACTACTGTTTCAGTGCATTGCCCACTATTGGGCTTGCAGTGCTCTTTTCCTACAATTCTCACTTTTCTTATATGTGGACCCACTAAGATTTCGTCAATTAGAGTTTGCAAGATTTGAACTTTGTCATCAGAAGTCAAACATTTTATGGGCTTGTACACTTTTTCCTTATTTCTTTGGCTCAAGATATAACAAAAAAAATTGTTTTCTGCTTTGCAGAATATGCTTATACGTTACAAGTTGATGAGAAGAGTGATATTTACAGTTATGGGGTGGTATTGATGGAAATTTTGACTGGAAAACAATCTGTGGAGACAGAATTTGGTGATGGAAATAGTATAGTAGATTGGGTTAGGTCCAAGATTAAGATAAAGAACGGTGTAAATGATGTGATAGATAAAAATGCTGGTGCAGCATGTTCCTCGGTAAGGGAAGAAATGATGTTACTTCTTAGGGTTGCATTGCTATGCACAAGTCAGAATCCAGCAGACCGGCCGTCGATGAGGGATGTCGTGTCGATGTTGCAAGAGGCCAAGCCGAAGCGGAAACTTCCTGGGAGTGGCGGAGGTGGCTGTGGTGATGGGGTGGTTGATGGTAGAGACATATACGAGGCAAAAAAACCAACAACTGAATGTTAATATGTATGAGTTGTTTTGTATCTCCTCTTTTTTTTTTTTTCCCCCTTTTAATTTCAGCTTCGAATTGTGGGGATTGGTATAGGAGAAGTGATTTTCTTTTATATTCTCATTAACGGAAAATTTGAGAGTTCTCTCGAACTAGCATTCAACTCATCAACCTACACACTCCAAGACAATATTTTGCATTTAGAAATAGGATTTTGTACGTGTATATATATATGGTCAAGATGAAGACTAAATGTTGATAAAACGTTTGTTACCTAAAATATAACATCTAACAAGTTTTATTGCTCATCTCTTTCCATTAACCATGTTCAACAAAATGAACAAAACATACTCTAATTGGACAACACTAGCTAGTGACAAAATTGATTGATCCTCACTTCCTTGTTTGTCAAAGCTTACTCGTGTTGGTACACATTAAAATTTTCATTTTCATTTTCAATTACACATTCTTCAATAAAATAATATTTTTCATCAATCTACTATTTCAGAATAGATTCTTCCAAAATAATGTGACTCAAACACGATTAAAATTATCATCTAAACCGATTAAACCTACTTTTTACCTACAGATTCAGTAAAGCTCACATCGTACTACACTTGTCCACACATTCTATAAAATCCACTACTTGTATAAATACTTGAAGCACTCCTAAAAATGCACTTAATATTGCTTTCTAGATTCAATGAACTCTGTATTTTCAAGACAAGACTCTAAAAATGGTTAATTAGCGCTTACCACTGAAAGCTTTCTGTCTATATGCAAAATGCTGTGTTCCTTCGCATTTTTTCAAATTTCTAAAACTACTAGTCAAAAAACATGTGCATAAGATAAATTACGTCAAATTTTTGTTATGACTGATCATTTGAAAATGTTCAACACGTAGTTACCCAAACATGCACCATTTCTAACATAAATGTGAATATCTAGAGGAAATAGTATTAATACCCAGTTACAAGCACGAAATTCAGATGTCATTGACTCGTAAAAATTTGACACGTTCAACGTAATATACTTAAACAACTTTCCACAACAAAACACTCCAACTGTTACCAGAATATAGGCAATAATAGGAACCAAAATTGTCACGAGGATCAACGGTAACGACGAAGGGAAAGCATCTGGTTCCTCTTCCAGGTAGCCCTTCTTGATGGACGTGCTTTGTGGTTCAAGTGGCCCTTTCCACGGAGACCCCGGTATTTCTTTCCAGCTGAGGTCAGTCCACGAAGCTCCCTGTGTTTGTGAACTGGATTGCAGATCCAGTTGATCCTTGGGTCATTACGGATTGCATTATGAGCTGGATCAACCAATATAACCTCAAAGTACTTGTACGTAGAATCCTGCGTTGGATCAACAATTACCAAATGGCTTCCAAGAACATGAAGACTGATGCTACTTGAAATGATATACAAGCCACTAAGAACTTCAATACTCTTTATTTGATTAGCGGAAAAGAAATGTAGAGCACCACCTTGCATAAATATTTTGATTATATTCTTTATTTGGTCTAATTATACTAAATCGATGTGGGTTTGTGGGTAAGTGAAGCAATGTGAACACTATACATCCTTTAAACATAGTAGTGATTTGAAAAGATCAACCAATCAAGCTGCTTAATCAAAGATTCAAGGTCATCCAGCCTTTATTGAAATTGAAAAGCCTACTTCTTAACACTTACCAATGGAATGCTTAAAGCATATATTATAGTGAGTCTAAAACAAAACATCAATAACAATATAAAAATAAAGATTAAACTCAGATAATTTTGATCCAAACCTCGTTGATCCAGTACGAATTCAGAACCTTAAGTCCACCCAATTTCCTTCCAGCACGCTCCTCTGCAACTGAGCGCTTGCTGCGTTGGAATTTTAGTTGAGTAACACCCTGGTTGGTGGGCTTACCGTACACAATACCCTTGGAAACAGGCCTCTTCCTTCCTCCACGTCTCACACGTACACGGTAGATCACGAAACCCTGAAGGTAACATTCAGTCACTAAAATGAATACCAATAAAACACCAAGAAGCATGAACATTACAAGTGCATCCAAAAATTAGTTAATTAATATGTTTGACGCAGATGAGAAAAGCAATTCAGTATATTATATTAAATTCTCTACACCATAGAATATATATTTTCCAGCAAGACATCTAATCAAAAGACTAGCAGATGAGAACAGAGAAGGGTAATTTTCTTGAAATCAACAAAAAATATATACTTCTGGATAAAAATATGGAAACCAGAAATCCAGCCTTTTTATATTCAGACATAAAAATAGAGAAATATCGATTATACTGAGAAAAGAGTAATTACAGATCAAAGATGTACCTGCTTAGCCTTGTAGCCAAGGCGGCGAGCCTTGTCGGGTCGGGTAGGCCTGGTGATGCGTACAATTGCGGGAAGCTGACGATACTCCCAGCAGCGGATCCTAAGCAAGAACCTCATCAAATCCGATTGCTTTTTCTTGTATAGCTCCGATATATAAGTATAAGCCCCTGTGAATTCATTGCAACCAATCAATTAATCTATATAGAAAGTGAATACGCATAATATATGTATTGATCAGTGATTTCTAGTTAGGGACAGAGAGAGAATGGTTTACCCATTGTTGTTGTTCCTCGGCTGAATGTTAACGAATAACGAGGAAGTGATTAGGGTTTTAGTGACTAGGTTTATATTGTGTAAAGGAATTGGACCGGGCCTTGTAGCCTGATCTCTAAATTTGGGGAATTCCACAAATAGCACTAAATTTTCAGGAAAAATGTTTCTAAAATATCCCTCCTAAATAAGTTTAAAATGTTGTAAACAAGAGAAAAAAGGAGAAAATAAAATAGAAGTGAATAGAATTGTGTGTTTATTAAAAATAAAAAAATCTCATATTTATATGGAAGTACTATGTATACAATGGTAATAAAAATTAAGGCTTATTAGCACAAAATGTCCCTACGTTTGACAGTTAGTGTGCAAAACGTCCCAACGTTTCATTTTTTTGCATTTTCGCCCCTATTTCAACGTTTCAGTGTGGAAAACATCCCTTTCACTATTTTTCAGTGTAAAATGACCAAAATACCC
>CAIGRQ010103693.1:0-11682 GCA_903798375.1 Fraxinus sp. D2006-0159 | reverse complement strand
CCTGCACTAACCATTGTAATTTTCTGCTTTCGTCTATTGTAATGTTCAGCTTCAAACAATCAATGATCAAGTTTATTTCAATGCATTTCAATTTCATGTTGTAAGATTTCTTTAAAATTGTGATCAAATTTACTTTCGTCTCGAAACAACCAAGAGAAGGCGGAAGGTAGTCCAGCGGAGCAGACTATGCCACATGCTGTCCCTTTCTGTGATAAGAAAAAAGGTAACCCGTGAAAATTAGGCTTGCAAGTAAAATCAGGTGGGCCTCAAGTTAGTTCAAAGTTTTTAAAGAAAGTAAAATCATTTTTTCCCCTAATTTTTATTAATTTCGGATCGGATTATCGGATCGCATATCCAATAACATAACAAATCGGATATGAATTTAACAATCAAATATTCGTTGGATTATTGGATCGGATCGGATCGGATAATTTTCTTATCGGATATAGGCAGATCCGATCCATTTATAGCTCTACATTCAAAGATATTCGAGAATCAATATTAGGAGGAATAGTTAGTTATACACTTTTTCGTTACCTTTGAATTTGTTGCACTGAATCTTATTGGCAAGATTTAAAAGAGCAATACTTGTTTTAATACTCAAAAAATAATTGTATGAAATTTTCCTTCTTTTATATTTTCGTCCTATGGGATTTTATCAAAAAATAGTTTTTAACGAGACAAGTATTGTGTAATTAGTCATACAAGAAGGTGTTATAAATTAAATGCTATTTATTGAATGACTATTATATTCATAAAATCCTAATTATTATTATGAATATGGTACCATGTGACCCCTAATTCTTATATATAAATATAAAATTTTCTTACTAATTGATAATATAAATTCTTATCCCTCCACTAAACCCATTAATTGGGATCTTTTTCCTTCCAAGTTTTAACCAATTATTGGCGATGTCTAATGTCCATCATTTGTGACAAAGTCAAATTTTAATCTAAGTGGAGCAATTATACTAAAGTGTACTTGAGAAATTCCACCTAAAATCATGTCACACAAATATACTCAATGACAAAATTAAAAAACAGAACGACATCTGACACAACATCATTTTCCAGTTTGAAAAATAAAAGAATAAAAAAATCACCCACACAGCTCAACACCTGTTTTCAATCAATTTTGCTACATATACATTTTTATTGACATTTTGTTTTACATTGTACTATGTGGTACATAATTTTATCATTAATTTTTCTATCACTTAAAATAATCAATGATTTCGATTTTGACACACATTCAAATGTCATCAAGATGTAGAAGGCATAATTGGTTTTCAATACCTATTTGACTAGTATTCTTCTTCCACAGTCCACCAAACTTTTTCAAAGGTCAAATGAATGAACACACTTTGTTGATTGAGACAAGTCTAATTTCATTTCTTTGCACAAGTCCTAATCTATAAAAGAAACATTTTATGTTTTTTTTTTCCTTTCAGGACTAAAACAAATCCACCCCTACTATTCTAATCCAATTTTTCCGTATAAGTCTCTGTTTGGTACACATTAAATTTTCATTTTCATTTTCATTCTTCTACTCATTTTTAATCACATATTCTTTAATAAAATAATATTTTCTATCACATCAATAATTTTTCATTCTTTTTCAACCATACATTTTCCATTAATCTATTATTTCAGAATACATTCTTCTAAAATAATGTGGCTCAAACACACTAATGTATTCTATAGTTTCAATTCTAATATAATTATATATACCTCATTTTCTTTTAATCGAAGTAAAATAGTATTATTACCGAAAATATGAAAGGTTGATTACATTAACATTTATCAAGACGTCGCTCAAAAATTGAAGACCCAAATATCAAAAAACTAAAAGTCAAGGACCTAAATGGTATATTACTTGTAACAGTTGGGCTTTTTTAATTAAATTTTTTCCATACTCTAACCGTGTTGTTCCTTGTCGTTCCCAATATTGATTATCTACATAATTAAATTCTTCTCACACAAAAATTGCTTCAATGTTCAACTCCAACTGAAACCCCCCAAAAATCGACACTAAAATTACTTGTATCCGAGCCATGGCTGGGAGAATCTTGTTTATATTTGTAGCCCTAACTGTAATATCTTCTCCGATGGCACCTAGAGCGTTTGGGAACTCGGAGGGCGATGCGCTGTACGCTCTGCGCCGGAGTTTATCCGACCCGGATAACGTGCTCCAGAGCTGGGATCAAAATCTCGTCAACCCGTGCACCTGGTTCCACATCACCTGTAACCAAGACAACCACGTCACTCGCGTGTACGTATATACTCGTTTATTCATCTATCTACCAATATATATATATATATATCTGTCTGTGTACATGTTTTTTTGTTTGTTGAATTTTTATTTTTTGAAAGTTTTTAGTTTGGTGAACTTGAAATTATCTAACTAATTATTGTGACTAGTTACAAAAGTAAATTAACATCCTCAGTTAAATATTTGAATGGATAGATACCGTTTGATTCAATGAAATGTTTCTTGAGATTCATACTGAAGTGATATCTTTTGATTTTCGAATTTGTTTTATCGGTCTAACAATGATCTTTCTGATTTGTCTGAGTATAGGCGTTAAAATTATTATGCCTCTAAATTACTCAACGAAAGACCTGCTTATATTTTATGGGCCTGTATGGGACTATGGGAGTAGGAATGGTAGCCTTTTTTTACTAAACAGTACTTTAATTTATTTATTTTTAAAAAAGGAACTTCCTTTAATTAGTCAGTCCCCTAAGTTTTACACCAGATAGCAGAGCACATTCCTGCATCAGCTCTACAAATCTTATTGGTCTTTGGGCTAGGTGATAGCGCATAAGGATTTGTTTGTTGTGAAATATTATATAACGTTAAGTCTCTTAACATTGTTAAAGGAAATGACCATCAATGAGGTTATTCTATTTCTAGTGCATTGTGAATTCTCTTATTTCTTTATGCTTTCATGGTGTAACTCATTATTATTCCTTTTTGATGTTTATGTACTTGTGATATGTGAATAAATGGAATATCATTCTTCTTCAGTCACATATTCCAGCTTGTTCATTGGATATATCGGCTAACTTTCTCTTCCTTTGTGATGCATACGAGTCTGAAGTGTATCATTTTTTTACGAGTCTACAGGGACCTTGGAAACTCAAATTTGTCTGGTCATCTGATACCTGAGCTTGGGAAACTTGAACATCTCCAGTATCTGTGAGTATTATTATTTATAGAACTCTTCCTTTGATTTTACTATTGGGACATGTTTGGTTGACCTTTCATGTTCATATAAACAAAGCTGTCCATGACAAAATGTTGCCTGCAACAATCTTGATATGTTGCATTTTGTTTATGAAATTATTTTAAAGAATGTTTTTCATTTGTAGTTCCTTTTCCCCATCCCAGTTGGTATGTTTACATGTATTTGAGGATACTGAAAGCTGTCTTTTTTATTTTGCAGGGAGCTTTACAAGAACAACATTCAAGGGTCAATTCCAGTTGAGCTTGGAAACCTGAAGAGCTTAATAAGTTTGGATCTGTACAACAACAATATCTCGGGAACAATACCTCCAGCATTGGGAAAATTGAAATTTCTTGTCTTCTTGTGAGTTAATAATATATCACTCTATCATTTATCTAATCCAAATGTTCTTCGGTGGGTTTGGTGATGGGTGCAAGTAGAAATAATTGTTTACTAGATTAATACCTGTCCTATCGTAATGCCTCAGTTCATCTCCTGTTTTTGTAGCAATCCAGAATTCATACAGCTGACCCCTGATAATTGTCAATGAGGGTTAGCTTGTGGTTATTGTTGCAATCCTAAATATTTCCCTTTAAGCATATACTTATCCAATTAGTAGCAAAAATCTCTCCTGTTCATTGCTCATTTTGTAGACATGTATGTGCACACTGCATGCAAGTTTGCAAATTACTTGAGCATTTTATTTGAAGTCAATAACTTTTGCTTTACTTTGACAGGCGTCTTAATGATAATCAGCTAACGGGGCCAATCCCAAGTGCACTTGCCAGTATATCTAGCTTGAAAGTTGTGTAAGTTCTTATGATGTACACTATTATGTAAATGTTGATACTTGATGAAGCACAGGATGGTCACAAAATATTTGCACTTGTTTTTCCAGGGATGTCTCAAATAACAACTTGTGCGGTACGATACCTACTACTGGTCCATTTGAGCACATCCCCCTAAACAAGTAAGATGCTGATTTATATTGTTCTCTAAACATCCATTACCATTGGTTTCGTTTGAAAAGGTTTTTCCATCTGATTATTTATTTGATATCTTGACTCCGTTTCCACCATTGTGATGAAATGTTTGATTCTTGAGTGCATCAAATCTTATTGTTTGATGTACAAAATTACACCCTATGATTCCCTCCTCTGGGTTAAGCCGTCAATTTATCAAATGATCATCTTGACAACTTGATGTGATACGAAACTTTCTCATTCCAAATTTTATCTCAGTTAATATTTGGTCTCACTTTGAGATAATTGTGCTTCCTTATGTGAAGAACACGTGGAAGAAGGTATTAAATGTTCCATTATAGGGAAAGCTGACTCTTTTAAGTATTGTTGCATATGAAGTTTTGGCTAAAATTTTCTCTGCAATACATACAGGCTACAGCCCACTCAAATCAAAATGACCAAGTTAATATAATGTTATTTTGATGTTTTCAAATTATGCACCTTCTTGGTTCTCCTTAATTTATTTAGAACGCTTTGCTTTATCCCCGGTGCACCCATTCCCCGATATTTGGTTATTGATCCCCTTTTTTTCTATGTGCAGCTTTGAGAACAATCCTCATCTGGAGGGTCCCGAGTTGCAGGGATTGGCAAGTTACGAAACAAACTGCTCATAAAGAAATAGTGGGTATAGATGCAAAATTTGCTACTATTTGCAGTTGTTCTGAATGGTGCTTTTCTTAAATAAATATGTTAAAAGTTGTGTATTGTGCCTTCAGATCCTAGTGCTGTAAGTTGTTACTCATACTAGTTTCCAGTGTAGGTTGTATCAACTATCAACTATGAATGTTTACAAATCTGTAAAATTTTCACACTGATAAATTTTCGTACTTCATTCTATGTCGAATAGTATATAATTAAACTCGAAAATTGAGCTTTTGAATGAGACGTGGTTTACAGTTTCAACAGTCAAAACAAGCTTTTTCTGCGCCTTGAACAAAATGGTGTCTGCAGATATTTTAAAGAACGCTCGCTCAAAATCAATGCCAAATTCACAGTTTACAGCGTGCTAGGTAAAAACAAGTTGGTCACAATACTTATAAATCATAACTGCTCACAAAAGAAACTTTGAACTTGGACTAAAATCTCGCAAAACCTCACAACTTCAAGAAAATAAAGGAAACTCATTCCCATCTTCTCATCAAATAAAGCAACACAGCCCCAATTTTTTTTTAAAAAAAAAAAAAAAAAAACCCCACTATCCTTAGAGTTAACGACATAAAATAGGAACCTCAAAATCGATTCTTTTCAGGATGTCCTTCGCTTTTCTTATTCGCTGCCAGAATCACTTGAACTCGAACTAGAGTTAGAGCTTGAGCTTGACTTCTGGGAATTTCTCATCTTTCCTTTAAAAGATGTAGATGAATTTGAGACTTTGGGTATTTCAACTTCTTGTTCTGGATTTTCAACAGCGACTGTCTTTATCTCGTTTATATCAGGTTCTTTTACACCCGATTCCACATCCTTGGACGAACCTGCTTCGTGTGCCTCAACTTCTGCTGATCTATCTTCAGACTTTGGCCCCAGTTGTTCCTCAAAATGCAACTCTGAAGTTGTTCCTCGTATTTCTCTTGAATCTACCACATGCAAAACATTATCAGTTGAATCAGAAATCGTATGACTCTCAACACTACCAATATGAACTTGCATATGATCCAAAGTAACATCTTCCATTGATCTAACTTCAAGAACTGGTGCGTCAATTTCAGTTTCTGCTTGACTTGAATTTCTGTGCAGTATCTCTCCCTCAGAACGTTCGGCTATGGTTTCTTCAAGAACCAATTTGGCCTCGGTTGGCTCAATAACAACAGGCTTCTCACTCACTTTGTCAATGATTTCAGTTTCCGCAGATATCAGTTCAGATTTCTCGAAATCAGAATCAGTATCTTCAACTGATTTTGCATCACCTACAGGCATCCCAGGGTTTATGTCTTCAAGAGTCAAATTCTGATCTACCATAGAATCGGCAGGAGTAGTTTCATTTTCTAGTGGGTGTAGCTCGTCTTGTCTTGGATCAAGAGAATTCTGGATGTCACTTCTGCTGAACTCCCTTTCAGATAAATCACTATGTCCAATTGCACTCGTTACAGATGTTTGTAGTTCAGAAGCAAATTCCATTGCCTCTTCTAGATATCAATCTCCTCCCTCAATTTCTCTGAATCCATTGCATGTTCCGTCACTTCACTGGAGTTAACCTCTCCTGTACTCGTATTTCCAGTTTCGTGTGCCAAAGACAAGCTTTCTCGACCACTGTCTACATGTTTTTCAAACTCATTTGAGCTTGATCCCCTTTCAATGATTTTAAAATCACCTATGCTATCTAACTCGGACAGAAATCCTTCATCAATTTCCTTGATCTCATCTGCATCCTCAATAATAGTCTGCACATCAACACGAGAAGTAGTGGATTCACCACCAGTGCACTTCTCTGAGTACAATAAACCTGGAGGGGCTGTGGCCTCAGAATCATTAGACGGGATGGAAATAAATTCAGGACTTGATGGAGAGTTACTTGGCGAAACTTCATGATCAAACTCTGGAATCTCTGGGATATTCAGGTTGTCCATAGTTCTTACTTCCTCATTTGACTTGACAGGGATACTAGGAGCATCCTGTATTATATGAAAATAAGATAAAAGAATGAGACAATTTGCTCAGAGCGTTAATCCTTCTTCAAGCAAAGAGCTTGCAATCATGAAGCCAAACTTACATACAATACAAAAATACAGTGAATGTCATGAAGCCAAAGTAGAGGAATGAAGGTGTTTATAATTCAAGCCATTTGAGGATGTAATTTCTATTAATCTCAACAGATTCACCATTCCAAAATATTTAAGGCCGTTAAACGTATGGAAAAACAAATAATCTTTTTTTGTCATTTCAGAATACTCAATTCTGCCTAAAAATATTAAAAACTTCAAGCTCTTCTAAGATCCTATATTCCTTAAGACACATGGAGAAGGGGGGGATTCCATGTTGATACTCAGAAGTCCATTAAACAAACCAAATCTCCATGTCCAGCAATATATGTAACACTTAGCGGTTTGTAATTGAGAAATTTTAGTTCATCATACAATGAAGATGTGAAACATCTTATTTTTTTAAAATATTAAGTAGATAAAGTGGGCAAATATGTATTTCAATACAAACCATTGAAATTTGAACATTGTACTCATGGTCAAGAACCAATATTCAAAACTCCTACCTGAGTTATTTAGACAAAGACAGAAAGGCAAAAATACAAGACTGTTTGACCTGAGATTTTCTTGCTTAGATAGTTAGATTCAGGCCTTGTAAGCCATATAGTACTTGAGTAATAGCAGGTTCTATTTGCAGGATTCAGCGTTAAGTGGATTAAAGATTATACGGAACATGAGAAAAAGCTTGATACCATACACTTTAACTTACCTGGACTTCTCTATGATGGTTGAAAGGCTGTTCATTCACAGATACATTTGAGGAAGCCAGATCATTGTCAGAGTGAGAGATAGCTTTTCCATCAGGATAATTTGTGAAAATCGGCTTCTCATTTTCATGATAAACAACCTCATCAAGATTAGCATCAGAAACCAGTGAATGTCTATCGTCATCTGGTCTATCTAAGTTTTGATCTTCAGAAAAGTAGGACACGGACTCCACAGTATGATCCCCGACAATGTGGGGCATGACATTATCGTCTGCATCACAACTTGCACTAGAAACTTGACTCTCTGTATGCTGATTGTCATGTTGATACGTACGATTTCCCTCCACTGAAGCACCTGCACTCTCAGATCTCTGGACAACTCTCGATATATCAGAGTTTACAATATCATGCTCTCTTATACCCGTGACAAACTTTGGACCTGAATCATTTTCATTTACTGGATGCAGATTTGACAATTCTGTCGGCATCTCTACGGAATTAGGAGTATCCTTCTCCAGTTCTTGGTCACTCTCTTCAGAGTCTCTCCTGGTTAAGGGAACAGTCTGCTTAATCAATACCGGCAGAAAATCCATATCCATAACATCAGAAGACATAGAGGAGGAAGAAAGGTTTTTTCTAACTTCTGGGGGACTTGAATCATAAACAGGTTCCTTATGTGGAATATTTTCAACTAATTCACTTGTGATATTGAGATTGGTACTTTCTAATGAAAGCTGGGTTGAGATTCGTGGCTCTTCAGCAACATCATCTCTCCCTTCATCTAATACTAATGACCCTTCACATGCTGTTTCAGTGAAGACCCTTTCATTCCCTTCGGACAGTGATGAAGAGCTCAAGGCTCTACTGTATCTCTGTTCATCAGCTTCTGCTTTTGACGCAAATTCCATTTTTTGAACTTGGGCTACACTTCCTTCTTCATAATGGATTTGGACATCCCCTAATTGAACTTCAACATATCTCTTCTTGACTTGTCCTAACTCCAAAGACTCTTCTTCTTCAGATGACTGGCTTCCGTGCCCAACATTCTCTGAAACATGCTCTATCTTAGAGGTTGACTCTGGTTCCTGTGGTAAATTTGTGTCAATGACTTCTTCCATTGTGGAAATCAGCTCTGGTCCCCGTGATGTGCCCTCTTCCTGAGAAATATGTACTTCTGGGAGCTTTCCATTTTCCAGATCCCCAACTGAATCAATTGATTCTGTTTCCTGAACAGAACTAGCCTTAGAGTTCCTAAGTTCATTTGATTGTCCCTGAAATTGTGAATAGCTTGATTCTTCTGAAACTGCCTGCTGTGGAAAGAAGTATGGCCCTAAGTTTATATCTTGTCTCTCATGCCTGTTGGCACCATAAAAAGATGGTTCCACATTAAAAGTCTCAACTCTTTGGAAAAATGGCTCGCTTGATTGAAATGTCATAAACTCCTCATGAAAACCATCTCCCCTAAGATTTGTCTTATCTTCCGTTGTACTGTAAGGAATATCAAAAGGGTTTTGCCTCGGTATTAAAACAGATGGAGCAGAACCAGGAATGGGAGGTAGCCCCAAATTATCATAAGAATCACGAGGGAGGTCAAATGGGTTTTGTCTCGTTGTTGAAATGGGCTCAATATTGAATGCAAGATCAGAACTTTCTAAGTCAATCAAGTCCTTTTCCAACACCATACTCATATTTTTCCGAGCTTTCCTCCTTGCAAGTAATTTCTCCAGCTGCTGGTTCCTTTCAATCTCAGAACTTCCAAGATCCATTAGATTCTTTTGGTCTTCTTCTGTCCATGTGATGGCAGACTTCGAGAGCTCTTGTTTCTCTTCTTCATCCTCAACATCTTGATTGTCATCATCCTTAACTTCTAAGACCGCTGGATTATCGATCTCATCATCCAACTCTTGACTGCTAGTGCTAGATTTTGGAGAACGTACTGACGATGAGTCAGATCCATCATGGGACGACTGAATGGGTAGGGGAGCATCTTCGTCCAGAAGTGGGTGAAGCTCATCAAGCATCGGAATTATGTCAGCCATGGAAGCATCTGGAGAGGAACTCTCATCCCCACCAGACCCAGAATCCATAGCCTCGTCCTCTTCTGTCTCTTCTTCCTTTTCTTCTTCCTCTTCCTCTTCTATCCGTTTCCAAGATGTACGGGGAGGTGAATCCAGAGGATCCACGTACACTCTCTTGGAATCGAAAGAATCTGCTTCCGATTTAGCATCGTCCAATTCAAGATATTCATCATTATCCTCTCGAATTGAAGAATACCGATTCTGCATGACTTCCCCATTACCAAGTGTCACTTCATGCACTTCACTGTTCTGCTTGTCTCTCAAAACACCTAACCCTCTGTTTTCTCCGTCAGTTGTCCCATTCTCCAATTCAGTTTCTCGGGAACTTTCCTCAATTAATGGTGTTGAATCATCCAAATTGTTCTCTCTGTCAATCTCACTGATCTTTCCTGCTGTCGTACTTGATTCATCAATGGATTGCTTTACTACATTCCTTCCATTTTCCTTGTCTCTCTCCACAGAGTAACTCTCATTTCTCTCAACAACAGTAGTGTCCCCTGACACCCCGGTTTTCAAAGATACAACCTCATGGGTTGTTTTCTCCTCTATTTCGACATCAGGTAGGTTCAGTTCCCCAAAACTTAAAAGGGTTCCAAGCAAAATTGCAGTGCATACAAGAACAGGGGATGCATAAACCAATAAAGAAAATACAAAAGGAGACGATCTATGCAGAAATACTAAGAAACCCACAAAACCAACAAGAAATGGATGATTGCAAACTGATCTCAAACCTCCACTGATTGTACAGATCAAACCTTTCCTCATTTCAACTCCAATTCCTAATAATCCAAAACCAAATTCTTTTATTCCCGCTCTTAGAGAATGAAATTTCCTTTCATATCTGTCACGTTAACATAATTCAAAAACAACCCAATAAAAATTTCCCATTAGATCAAAGCCAAATAAATTTCCCAGGAAAAAATAGCGCGTAAAAGGAATTAAAATTAGAATGTGCATTATCAATAACTCACCTTAAAGAAATCAATCAAACGTGATTTCCAGTAATTGGGTTACGATTCACTCAGTTCCTGAAAAAAAAAACCCAATGCAGAGAATATAAGAATTATTTGAAAGTAAAGAAAAATCCTCGGAGAAACAAAAAGAAAACAACTATAAAAAAAACGCTATACCAGCTCAAAACAGAGAGATCAAATTTTCAGGAAAACAAACAGCAATAAGTATATTACAGATTCCTCTGCTTTACAATTTCCAGCCTTTTAATCCCCGGGTTACAACTTGTGCTTGTAGTGTTAAATTGTAGAGAGAGAGAGAGAGAGGGTGATTTGTGGTTACCCAAAAGCGAAGAAATGAAAAGGACAATGCGCTAAAGGAAAAGTCGGGATCTTTCGTTCTTTTTCTGTTAAATTTTTTGAAAGGAAATTAGTTTTATTATTATTATTCACGAATCGTTCATAATGATTTACCTTCTATTTACAAATCTGATGAATGAGATTATCTGATAATAGCAATCCGTTGATCACAAAAAGATCAGACAGCTGGCGTTTAAGGACTAAGGTCACGGTACAACGTACAAACACCGCGAAACAGAGTTTGTTACCTTATTATAATCGCAACATTGTCGGGTATGGGATGGGAATGTTAATGAGAATGATCATTACTTTTCTGGGATTGGGAGCTTTTAATTCTTGCTTTTCCCCTGTAAATTCTGATGGTTCGATTTCCAGGAGAGGACCACACCTTTCAAAGTACATTTGCCTCCCACGCCAACAACCCACTATTCCTCTTTAATATATTCAAATCGACTGCATCATCTCTTGCTTTGTGAACGCAACGAAACTATTTTAAGTTTTACATTATATGTTCGTGTCACGCATGAACATTTAATGATTGGTTTCGGGATTATAAGGTTGTGTTTGATAATGATAAGCAACTTTTTTCATGGAACTAGAAATTCAAATTTCATCTTCCACCAATTTGCTTGTTTG
>CAIGRQ010103661.1:0-15301 GCA_903798375.1 Fraxinus sp. D2006-0159 | reverse complement strand
TTGTAATGACAAGTAGGATTGTCGTTGTTGGTGAATCTTTTTAGTTTAGGAGTTTGAACTCCATTCTACTTGAAGTAGATATTACTAAATCTCTATTAAGAACTTTGGTTATTGGATACACTAAATTCCCATTTGACCTAACGTGTTTAGAGAACTTATTCAACTCTTGACTAATTTTCTTACGCAGTCGTACTTTCTATTGTATAACTCATTGTGCTTTCGATGACATGTTGATTTTAAGTAATCAAATGAATGGAATAAAAAGAACAAAGAGGTTTTTGTTTTCCACATTCAAGATGAAGGATATTAGACAAGTGCATACCATATTAGGTATCTTAGTTACAAAAACTAGTGGAGATTATTATTTGATTCAATCGCATTATATAGAGAATGTGATAAATAAGTTCAATCACATGAACATAAAAGAGTTTGGTACCTCTCTTAATCAAAGTTCTAAATTTATAAAGAATAATAGAATAGCTATTCCACAAATTGAGTATTCAAGTCCTATAGAGAGTCTTGTGTATGCAATTCAATATACAAGACTATACATAGCATTTGCAATTAGTAAACTCAATACGTTTACTAGTAATCCAAGCAAGGAGCATGGGAAAACCACCTGGACTATAATATTACAAACTTTTGGTTATCTAGCCCTAGTGAAAGTGAATCTACTTCAGATTGGGTGTTTACTCTTGAAGGAGGTGTAGTTCCTTGGAAAACTAATAAACAAAAATGCATAACACATTCAACTGGGGAATTCGAATTCGTGACATTAGCTAACACTAGGAAAGCACATAGATTGGAATATAAGCATTTATAAGGACTATGGACACCACCTATCTCCACATTGATATGATATTGTCCACATTGGGCCTAAATCCTCATGAATTTGCTTTTGGGCTTTACCCCCAAAAAGCCTCATACCAATGGAGATATTGTTCATACTATGATCTTCCTCGCTTCTAGCCAATGTGGGACTTTGGTCGCACACCCAACAATCCTTTTCTCAAACAAAGGACTACCGAGCCTCCCCTCAAATGATCATCGATCCCTACTTCTAACCAATGTGGGACTTTGGTTGCACACCCAACATCATTTATAAACACTATGTTGTGAGAAGCCAAATAAAATAATCGCTCTCAAATTTTTCATCCTAGTTCTTTGGTGTTTGTATGAAACTATATAATGTTTTTACTAACTTTCACACTTTATGCTCATTTCCGGGTAGAACGAACCCTTCAAGTTGTTCTATATAAAGCTCCTAATCGAGATCTTCATTTAAGAATGTTGTCTTGACATTCATATGATGAATATGCAAGTTATATATGGATGCTAAAGACAATATCATCTTAATTGATTTTATTCTAGCCATGGGTACATATGTATAAAAATATTTTTTTCATTCCTTTTGTCAATAATATTTAGCTCATAATCTAGTTTAAAAGATATTAAGAGAATCGTCTACATTATTTTTTCTCCATTAACAACTGATAGGTTTAGACCCGGTTGACAAATCGACAAGTGCTCATGTATTGTTTGACATAACTGAAATAATTTCATCTTCAATTGCATTTTCCTTGAATATACTATCACGATAAATCAAACTTCCTTATAGATTTTAGGATTGGTCTCGTCTTACAAAACAAAAGGTATTGTTCTAATAACATTCTTCTCATTTTCATCTACTAAGTAAAATGGAATAAGTTGAGAATCAATTTTATCTGGATGTCTTTTGTTATTCATTGGATGAAACCTCTACTAACTAAGAACCTATTCATATCCGGAACATGTGATACATTTGTTACTGTAATACTTTTATTCGAAGGTGAAGATAATGTCCACATTTTCTTTCCCGAACACTTTGAAGCGGTCTTTATTACCAATTTGTATCTCTTGTTCTCCATTTGATTCATGATAAGTCTTGAAGAGTGACTTATCATATGATACATGTATAGTTATACATGTATCACACCACCAAACGGAAATTTTGCCCTTGATAGCATAAATCTCGCTCACGGTAGCCACAATGCCATCTTTATCAATAGAGCTCACTTTGTCCTATTTCTTGTTTTATTTTAATGTCAACATTTATTTGCAAAATGCCCAAGTTTTCACACACAAAACAATCTCCCTTGGGCTTCTTCTTATACTTTTTTTAATCATTGTTAGAAGATTTCCTCTTGTTTTATTTGCTGAATGGATTCGTCTTTTCCACGATATTGACCTTGGAAGTTTTTACTCTTTTCTCCTGTCTGCAATCCTTTCTCACTTTGAAATTTCTCGGAATTTGTTCCAGAGAATAATTTTCAGAATTATGAAGAATCTTCTTTCGATATTCGTTCCAAGTCTCCAAAAGTGTAGTAATAATTTCTCCCACTTGAAAAGATTCCTGAAGTTCTATTTTGACTACTCTTAACTTGTTAACAAGAACATGTAATTCATGTATAGGGAAACATTCTCAAAACACATAAAATCAAAATACCTTGATATCAAGAATTTCTTTGTACCTCCTTCTTGGGCTTTGTGTTTGTTCTCCCAAGCATTCATAATCTCTTTCGTCAAAGATGTATTGGTGTTGAGATTATACAACTGGTCAGTTAGTGCATTGAGAATTTTAACCGGCAAATCAATTCATCTTCTTAGCGCTTTTGTCTTCCCTCTCTTACGCGTCAGTATCTTTATATGTTGGTGCCAAAAGTGGATCCAAATTAGGATCAAGTATGTAATATTCAACGCCATGAGAAGGAATCTCAACTTGTCTTGCCACTAAGTGAAATTTGTTCCTCGAATCAATCCAACTAAACAAGATCTTAATTCATGAGCTTGATTTTCACCAGGGTGTCTCTCATTCTCTTTACAAATATCATTTGGGATTATTGGTGAATATTATTATTTAAGTGGAATGTAGAAGATAACAAAAAGTAGAAGTATAATCAAGAACACCAAAAAACTTAGAAAAAAAGGCTAAAACATGCGATCATTGTCCACAAACGATATTTTCCCTACCTAGGACTAATTTCCGTGCTTGAAGTTACTCTTGACAAATGTGTTCTAGGATTGAATTAAGTCTGGTCGAAGAAAATATTCAAGAACTAGTGTTTTACTTCCAAAACTTATAGAACAAAAATGAGGTTTAAATATGTTTAGAGAATTATGAAAAATGTCTTTCAAGTGTGGGATTAATTGTTGTATCAAGTGTTTCGAAATGGAAAACTATCATCTATTTATAATTATTCATCAACACAACACTAAATGGTTTCACAAAGTTTTATGAAAGTTGGAATCTTTCACCAAAAGCAACCAGAATTGGGCATGAAAACTAGCCTTACTTGTTTCAATGCCCATGTGATCGTATGGCTTGAGGCTTTTTAGCCTTGATAACTATAAGTGGGTTCCATACAATCACATGGAAAATTTTCTAGTGATGTTTTGATTGTTTTCACACCTCTTTGGCTTGATTTTGTCACCCATTCATGCATGAGAACTGTTGTTCTGTCACGAGTGCTTCCTTCGTGTGCCACATACACACACAAAAACTTCATGCGATTCTCCTGCGTGATCTTGTTCGATTGTTTCATTGTTGAGGTTGAACCTTTGCGCAATATTATGGTTTATGTTATCATATAGTGAGTTTTTTTATTCGTTCAGTATAATTCAATATATTTCTTAAATATGCAATATTTTGTTTCGTGAAGTAATTGTCATCTAAAAGTTCAAGAAATTATTTTGTTAATAAATTATTCTTGCAATATAATTCAGAATATTTCTTAAACATTCATTATTTGGTTAGTATTAAATAATGAGTCTCAGCGAATTTTTCAAAGAAATCAACAACAATTTCCGAAACGACATATTCAAAGAAACTCCATGGAGGAGGCATCCTTGCTGACGTTTTGCAGCTCTTGCGGCACATGAAGGTATAGTTCCGACTGGAGAAGGAAATGTTAGGTTTTTTGAAGAATACGTCGTGACGGAATTGGGTCCCTGACCTTTTCAAAAAGAGCAAATGGATCCCCCATTCTTAGACTGCTCTGGAAGCAAACCTTTATTCTCCAAACATTGTGAAATTGCTCCCAAAATAATTCATTTGAACAAGTTCTGCTCAAATGCTGATCTTCATGAAGGAACTTGATAATAACAGGCACCCGAGACAGGAGAACATTTGTAGGGGAATGTATTACAATGCAAGTTGCTTTTACAAGAATCTTCTTCCAAACCACGGCCTTCAAGGTGACAATAGGACCTTTTAGGGGCATTTTATCCTTCAAAATGTCTTAGGAATCTACAAAAAATTAAAAGAAAAAACATAAGCAAGGAGAAATAGGACAATGGATAACTAAGTCACGTTTGAAACAAAGCGCAGCAGAATAGAAACAATTGATTATATATAGGTAGAATAGCAAACAATAAATTTGAAAATCACAGTCATTTCGCATTGGGATAAAATCGATTCATTATAAGTAATTACCACATGTTCTTTTATAATGTTAGCTGAAGCAAACTATGAAATAAATGGAAATTTGCAGATATTTACAATGTAATCAAATTTATAACTAGCTTTGGTGGTCAACATCACACGTGCTTCCTTCGTGTGGCACATACACGCACACAAACTGCACATGATTCTCCTCGTGATCTTGTTTGATTATTTCATTGATGCAGTTGAGCCTTTGCACAATATTATGGTTTTTGTTATCGTATAGTATAGTACATTATTTTATTCGTTAAATATAATTCAATATATTTCTTAGGTATGCATTATTTGCTTTTGTGAAGCAATTCTTGTCTAAAAGCTTAAGAATAATTTGGCTAGAGCAATTATTTCGTTCATAAATCATTCATGCAATATAATTCAATACAATTCTTAAACACGCATTATTTGGTTTTGTATTAAATAATGAGTCTCATGAACTTTTCAAAGAAATAAACAGCAATTTCATGAACTACGTACATTTTCAAAGAAACTCCATGGAGGAGGCATCCTTGTAGACGTTGTTTTGTAGTTTTCGCGGCCTCCACGTCCGATCCATAATTATTGGTGGGAGTGTTCCCCTGCCCCAGATCTATGGTCAAGGCGGATGAATCATTCAAGTTGTCATTGCTCTCGCTAGTTTTTGCCTGTAATTTATTGTTGGAAGCCATAAATTAATCAAGATCTTTAACAAGAGATAAAATCTTTGTAAGGAAAATGTATGGCTAGAATTTATTTGAGCGCGATGTAAAGTAGGAAGAGATGAACAAAAATAAAATGAACAACATTGTATATACACAGAGGAAATGTTAGGTTTTAGAAGAAGATAGGGTGCCGGAATAGGGTCCCTTACCTTTTCAAAAAGGGCAATTGGATCCCCGATTCTTTGACTTCATTGGGAGCCAACTTTTATTCTCAAAACATAGCCAAATTACTCCCATAATAATTCATTTAAACAAGTTCTGTTCAAATGCTGATCTTCATGAAAGCGCTTGATAACATCAAGCATCTAAGAGAAGAGAACATGTTTAGAGGTATATGTCGGTTCTTAGGGGAATGTATTACAATGTAAGTTGCTTTTACAAGATTATTGTTGCCAACCATGGCATTCAAGGTGACAATACGATATTTTAGGGACAATGGATAACTAGGTCATATTTGAAAAAAGCGCTTCATAACAGAAACAACTGACTATATATCTGTAAAAATAGTACTCATTTATTTTTAGCGAACAATAAATTTTAAAATCACAGTCATTACACATTGGGATAATTGGTTCAAGGTAATTACCACATGTGTTTAATAATGTTAGCTGAAGAAAACTGGGGAGAAATGAAATTTTGGCGGATATTTACAATGTAAACAAATTTATAACTAGCCTTAGTAGTCAACATCGCATGTGCTTGCTTCGAGTGGCACATACATGCACACAATCTGCGCGTGATTCCCCTACGTGATCTTGTTCGACAGTTTCATTGTTGTGATTGAACCTTTGCGCAATAATATGGTCTCTGTTATCATATAGTGAGTTTTTTTATTCGTTCAATATAATTCAATATATTTCTTAAATATGCATTATTTGGTTCCGCGAAGCAATTCTTGTCTAAAAGTTTAAGCAATTATTTAGCTAGAGTAACTATTCTGTTCATAAATTAATCTGCAATATAATTCAATATATTTCTTAAACATGCATTTATTTGGTTTTGTATTAAATATTGAGTCTCAATGAATTTTTCAAAGAAATAAACAACAATTTCGGGAACTAAACTTTCGAAGAAACTCCATGGAGGGGACATCCTCGTAGAGGTTTTGCAGCTTCTGCGGCCTCCATGTTGTTGAAGTATATGAAGGCATAGTTCCAACTAGAATATCAAGTCACAATATCCGCTTTTCTGCACTTCGCGAACAAAGCTTTCAAGTGTTACTTTGCTCACCTTAAACGAAATGTTTCAGATCCATAATTATTGGTGGGAGTGTTCCTCTGCTGCAAATCTATGGTTGAGGCTGATGAATCTGTTGACACTCCAAAAATGCAGTCCAAAATCAAAGGCCCAAAATAAGAAGTCCAATTAAGGAACCCAAGATGAAGGCCTAATAAGAATCAATTTAAAAGCCCAAGATAAAAAACCCAATTGGGAAGCCTGGGAAAATGCCTAAATAACGGAAGCTCAAGTCAACAATTTCGGGAACTAAACTTTCAAAGAAACTCCATGGAGGGGACATCCTCATAGAGGTTTTGCAGCTTCTGCGGCCTCCATGTTGTTGAAGTATATGAAGGCATAGTTCCAACTAGAATATCAAGTCACAATATCCACTTTTCTGCACTTCGCGAACAAAGCTTTCAAGTGTTACTTTGCTCACCTTAAACGAAATGTTTCAGATCCATAATTATTGGTGGGAGTGTTCCTCTGCCGCAAATCTATGGTTGAGGCTGATGAATCATTCAAATTGTCATGGTTATCGCTAGTTTTTGACATCAATTTTTTGATGGAAGCCGTAGATTAATTAATATCTTTAACAATAGATAAAATCTTTTTAAGGAAATTGTAGGCTATAATTGATTTGAGTGCTTACACCCTTTTTTGGGACTTTGTCTTAAGAGGTTTGTTCCTTACACAATTGTCTCACCCCTGTTTCTCTTTAATTGTTGGCGGATTAAAAACACGCTAAACAGAATCATTCAAATTGTCATGGTTATCGCTAGTTTTTGACATCAATTTTTTGATGGAAGCCGTAGATTAATTAATATCTTTAACAATAGATAAAATCTTTTTAAGGAAAAACATCCGATATTAACTAAACTCACGGATGTAGAGAAAGAAGAGATGAATTGGAAAAAGGAAAAAAAAAACGAATAACAGACTATATATGCAGTGGAAATGTTAGGTTTTTTGGAAGATGGGGTGACGGAATATGGTCTCTTACCCTTTCAAAAAGAGCCAATGGATCCCCGATTCTTAGAGTGCTCTAAGGGCCAACCTTTATTCTCCAAACGTAACCAAATTGCTCCCAAAATAATTCATTTGTACAAGTTCTGCTCAAACTCTGATCTTCATGATGGAACTTGATAATATCAGGTATCCAAGAGAGGAGAATATGTTTATAGGTATATGTAGGTCTGTAGGGAATGTATTGCAATGCAAGTTACTTTTACAAGAATGTTCTTCCTAACCAAGGCCTTCAAGGTGACAATACGACCTTCTAGGAACATATTTTCACTTGCAATATCTTAGAAACCTATGAAACAAATAAAAAACTCATAAGCAAGCAAAAATAGGACAATGGATAACTAAGTCATGCTTAAAAAAAGCATTAAATAATAGAAAAAATTGACTATATATATGTAGAAATAATACTCATTCATTTTTATCAAAGAATAAATTTTAAAATCACAGTCATTTCACATTGGGATAAAATCGGTTCGTTATATAGAATTACCTCGTGTGCTTCATAATGTTATCTGAAGTAAACTGGGAAAGAAATGAAATTTTGAGGATATTTATGATGTAAAAAAATTTATAACTTGCCTTGGCGATCACACATGCCTCCTTGTGGAAAATACACGCACACAAACTGTACATGATTCTCCTGCGTGATCTTGTTCGATTATTTCGTTGCTGTGTTTGAGCCTTTGAAATAATGAAATAAAATGCATTATTTTGTTTTTGTGAATCAATTTTTGTGTAAAAGTTTAAGAATTCTTTCTCGCCTTACTTTCTTGCCAAGAGTTGTCCAGGGACAATTAACATAATCATATAGGACAGGTATAGAGGTTAAATTTATATTCAATGGGAAAGGTTTAAATTGGTATTACAGAGAGTGTGGAACATGATGCATCCAATCTCAAAGTATGTGATGGCACAGTCATATACAAACCCTGAAGGTCTCCAGTAATCATTACCTGGAAGCAACGTCACACCTCCTTGCTATACTACAGTTTGCAAAGGTAAGGAAGTTACAAGTTGAACGCTCTGACTCCAGAAAGTAAGTTTGCTAGCTGAAGTGTTAATTAAAATAATTATGCAAAGCTTGTAATTTATTAACGAAGTTTTTGGAGGAGCTTCATTTTTCCTTAAAACAACTCTGACCTCTTAATTTCATGATTTTGTAAATCTAACCAACTCATAAATTTAAATCTGAGGTATTCATGCTGTGCAGATTTAAATTATAGTTTCATTTGCTTAAGTAAAAAGGTTTTGCTTGTGAGCCAGATTTTGGTTATCACTTGTGTATATTTTGAGAGGTTGCAGTTACATTTTTTTTAGAGTCGATATTGTTAAGTTGAAGTTGAACTAGTAAAATTAATATGAATTTTATTATTTAACGGATATGGTGAGGTGGAGGTTCAAAATGTGTCATTTTTGGCCGGCAACTTCGAGTTCAAACCAAATAAAGGAAAGAAAATGAATTACAGATTTCAGGCATCCTTATATCGACCTTTATATAATATGTTAATGAGAATAATGTGATCGAAATAGAACCTTCGGCTTTTAATACGAGCCAATTTTTTTATACGGAATTTTACTTTTCTCACCTTTTCCCCAATTCGTGCTCTCTTGCACAAGTGTCAGTTCTTCACTCTCACAGAGCCCAGGTAAGAAATTGTTCTTATTTCACTACACAAAAAAATACATTTTGCAGCGGTCAAAAAACGATGCGGTAGACCTTTTGCAGCGTTTTAGCGTATGTTGCAAAGGTCTATGTTGTCGTTGAGGGAATACTTTTGCAGCGTTTATTCACCATTGCAAAAAACCCTTTTGCAGTGTTTTTTAAACGTTGCGATAGACCCCTTTTTGCAGCATTTTTTGAACGTTGCGGTAGACCCCCTTTTACAGAGTTTTTTGAACATTGCAGTAGACCCCATTTTGCAGCGTTTTTAAAATATTGCGGTAGACCCCCCTTGCAACGTTTTTCAAACGTTGCTGTAAATATATTTTTTTTATTAGCAGTTATATATGGTAATTGACCACCAAAATTGAAAATGACAATTCGTGAACAAATTTTGAAATTGCATAAAAAAATGATAATTTCATTATAAATTATTGAATCAATACAATATTATGATCATTTTAATTATACTTAAAATACATTTAACGGATATGGTGAGGTGTAGGTTCAAAATGTGTCATTTTTGGCCGGCAACTTCGAGTTCAAACCAAATAAAGGAAAGAAAATGAATTATAGATTTCAGGCATCCTTATATCGACCTTTATATAATATGTTAATGAGAATAATGTGATCGAAATAGAACCTTCAGCTTTTAATACGAGCCAATTTTTTTATACGAAATTTTACTTTTCTCACCTTTTCCCCAAGTCGTGCTCTCTTGCACAAGTGTCAGTTCTTTCACTCTCACAGAGCCCAGGTAAGAAATTGTTCTTATTTCACTACACAAAAAAAGACATTTTGCAGCGGCCAAAAAACACTGCGGTAGACCTTTTGCAGCGTTTTAGCGTATGTTGCAAAGATCGGTGTTGCCGTTGAGGGAATACTTTTGTAGCATTTATTCACCATTGCAAAAAACCCTTTTGCAACATTTTTTAAACGTTGCGATAGACCCCTTTTTGTGGCATTTTTTGAACGTTGCAGTAGACCCCCTTTTACAGTGTTTTTTGAACGTTGTAGTAGACCCCCTTTTGCAGCATTTTTAAAACATTGCGGTAGACCCCCCTTGCAACGTTTTTCAAACGTTGCTGTAAATATTTTTTTTTATTAGCAGTTATATATGGTAATTAACCGCCAAAATTGAAAATGACAATTCGTGAACAAATTTGGAAATTGCATAAAAAAATGATAATTTCATTATAAATTATTGAATCAATACAATATTAGAATGCGTTACAAAACAACCTATCTAAAAAGAAGTAATGATTAAAGAGCGAAACTATAATAAACTAGTTACAACATAATCTATCTAAAGTTCTTGTTGTCGTATACAATACATTTCTGACCAGATTATCCTCTCCTTCGAGAACGGAGTATCTTCATCAATGACACACTTGTAAAAACAGAAGGATCCCATGCTGCTCGAAGTCAGAAAGCGGACCCAAAGCTAGGACTTCCTCTACATTGCTATGGTTTAGGAACACATTTGCTACCTTGTGAAACATGTGGGGCAGGCTAGGGTACGCTTCTTTAAATTGAAATGTGATAAATTTCAAGAAGCTCCAAATGATGCAAGGGAAATTTTTATACCTAAAAAAAATTCTATACTTCAATTCATGATGTAAAGGAGTAGTTGTTATATAAAAGTTTTTCTTCAAAATTCACCTTTTCATTACAATACTTATATTTTGATGTGATTATCCAGTATATAATGGATTATTAGCTCTCAGCTTACAATTCAACTTATTGATTTCCAATTATGGTTTGAGGCTACTCAATTCGATAATGCACTTACTCTATCTTGTTGTATCAACTATTATCATTTTTAGATATTAGCTTGAGCCTAATTTATGATTTAGCACCAGCATTATGATTTTATATGATGTAATGATACATATTTCAAGGATAATGAGTACATCAAGATGAGTGAAAAATAGTTTTCTTTCATAAATGTATATACATACATAAAGAACTGTATAACCATTGTCTACACATTTCACTCACTGGATTATTATCTCATATACTTACTCAATTCAGATTATGGAATATTGTAAACTAAACTGCATCGCTATTATCTTATTGAGAAGTAGTTATGATGCATAGTGATATAGACATTATTGGTTGGACGAGTAATTGATATTATGATGTCGGTATATTGGTGTTTGGAAAATTTTTATTGCTACAAAATTGAGAATAGTTCTATTTTTAAAGGAGACTCTGTCAAAATTTTTGAAAACTTTCATTTGGTCAAAAGAAGCTATAAATCAAAGTTAAGTTATAGTTGTGGGTCCAGTGACTAGCTGGCACTAATCATCGGTGCACGTCACATCTTGAGTCTAATAAGGAATTTTGGGACGGGTCATGTCAAGTGGTATCAGAGGATGGTTCAAGAGTCTTTGGATATGCTCTATTTATTATGATCTTTCAACATGTTATGCATATTGTAGATTAAAGATTGCATAGTGGTAGAGCAGGCAGGCGTCAAAACCAACAATCTGAAAATCTAAATGCCCCTATAGGAGAAGATGTCGGTAAGGCATCTGTTCATCAGACACAGGCACTAACGACACTGGGTGATGTGGTTGGAAATGATCCCCTATTCAATAGACTCGCTACAATGATTGCCTCTGTTATTCCTAACCCAGATAAAGATACTACCATCAAAAGGGGCAATTAAGCTCGGTGCTAAACATTTTGTACGCACTGCTAACGCTACTAATGCTGAGGAATAGATGATGACTTTAGAAAGTATTTTTGATGTGATGGGCTATTCTAAAGAAAAGAAACTACGCCTTGCTACTTGCTGAAAGGCGTAGCAGCTGATTGGTGGTTTGCTTTTTGAAGCTGGTATCGTGATTCCAATGACATCACGTGGGTTATTTTTAGAGATACTTTTTTTGAGACCTACTATCCTCTTTCATACAAGAATGCCAAGCAAAATGAGTTCTTTGAGGCTGACCTAAGGTTCACTGACTGTTACTGAATATCATACCAAGTTTGTGGAACTCTCGAAGTATACACTGGTTCTAATAAATAAAGAGAATGACAAATGCAGGTGATCTGGAGAGAACTTGAGGCTTGACATTAGGACGATGGTGATGGGGTAGTGACATACTAGATTTGGTCCAAGTAGAGTTGGCCTTACAAGTCGAGGCAGCATTACGAGCAGGACAAAGTTAAAGGATTTAGTTGGCTATTAGAGAAAATCAAAGTCAGACATGAACCTCTAGTGGATAACATAAAAAGAACAAAGGAAGATTTTGGCATAGTGTTACTTATACTGAGAATTTCAAGTCGAGATCTTAGAGTTCTGGATCTAGTCAAGGATCCAGTTGTAGTCAGAGCTCCATTCGCCAACCAGTGCACTGTCAGTCTCCTATTCAGAGGTCTATGGCCTCAAGACCTATCGAAGGCCTTAGTAGTACTCGGCATCTACCTTGTCATATTTGCAGGAAACTCCATCTTGGTGGGTGCATTTAGGGTACTAGTGGATGCTTTGTGTACCGACAGGAGGGACATTTAAAGAAAGATTGTCCAGCCTGATTTCAGGAGGGAGGCTTATCTAAGGGAACGATTATACAGATGGGGACTAATAGTGCCAGATTGGGACAAAATCAAAATGGAGTCCCAACAAGTAACGAGGAGTTGACTAGTATAGTACAGTCTGATGTAGCTCGTAGTAGTGGTTCGAGGCAGAGGAGACAGTCAGGACGTACTCAGACTTACGACATAGTGTTTTATATAACACAACATGAGGCTGAGGAGTCACCCGACATAGTTATGGGTATGTTCTCTATTTTTTGTAGAAATACTCGTTATTTAATTCATTCGGGTGTTACACATTCCTTTATTTCTCATGCACTTGCTAGCCATGCTAATTCGATGTTATAGCCTTTAGATAGTGAATTGGTAATAGTAACTCTAATAGGGATTCACTTTTACCCAGTTGGTTGTGGGATTAGAGTGAACAATCATGAGTTGAAAGCAGATCTAATTTCACTTGATATTCAAGATTTTGATGTTATTTTGGGGATAGTCTTTCTATCTAGACATCACGCTTCAGTTAATTATTTTCGCAAGGAGGTGGTATTTAGAAGTCCATGAGAGTTTGGAATTGTTCTCACCGAAGAACGCATAATTTTGCCATCTTGTGTGATATTGATCGTTGATGCCTAGAGAATGCTAAAAAAAGGGTTGTCATACATATTTTACTCATGTGATTGATACTCACTAAGATGGGAATTGATGATATATCATTTATGTGAGATTTTTCTGATGTCTTTCCAGAAGACCTTTCGGGATTATTCCCTGATAGGGAGATCGAGTTCTCTATTGATTTGATCCCAAGGACAGCACCTACTGTACAGGTACCTTATCGGATGGCTCCGAAAGAGTTGATCCTGATGTCTTGCCAGAAGACCTTCCGGGATTACCCCCAGACAGGGAGATCGAGTTCTCTATTGAATTGATCCCCGGGACCGCACCTATTTCACAATCACCTTATCGGATGGCTCCGAAAGAGTTGAAGGAATTGGAGGTACAATTACAAGATTTGGCTGATAAAGGTTTCATTAGACCCAGTGTATCTCCATGGGGAGCACCTATTTTATTTGTGAAGAAGAAAGATGGCACAATGAGATTATATATTAACTATAGACAATTGAATAAAGTGAATATTCACAATAAGTATCCTTTACCCCGTATTGACGATTTGTTTGATCAACTTTGAGGTGCCTTGATATTTTCAAAGATTAATTTGTGTTTGGGGTATCATCAGCTCATAATTAGAGATGTTGATGTACCAAAGACTGCCTTCAGGTCTCGATATGGCCATTATGAATTCTGGTGATGCCGTTTGGTTTAACTAATGCCCCAGCTGCATTTATGGACTTAATGAATAGGATGCTTCACCCATATCTTGACAAATTTGTGATTGTTTTTATTTCACCCATATTTAGACAAATTTGTTATTGTTTTATTGATGATATATTTGTTTATTCTCGTAGCCGTGATGAGCATGTTGAACACTTGAGAATTATTTTGCAGACTATACGAGATAAGCAGTTGTATGCTAAGTTTAGCAAATGTGAATTTTAGCTGGATTAAGTTGTGTTTCTAGGCCATGTTATCTTTGCAGAAGGTATATATGTTTATCTTGTAAAAACGGAGGTGGTGGTGAAATGGTAACGCCCTACTAAAGTAACAGAGATACGAAGTTTCCTAGGACTAGCAGGTTATTACCGTCGATATATAGAGAGATTCTCCAAAATTGCCATTCTCTTGACCAGTTTGACTTGAAAGGACTCTAAATTCATGTGAACTGAGCACTGCGAGAAAAGTTTTCAAGAATTGAAGAATAGATAGGTTTCTGCTCTTGTATTTACTCTTACTTCACCAGGTGAAGAGTTTACAGTGTACAGTGATGCTTCTTGCCAAGGTTTGGGTTGTGTTTTGATGCAAAATGGAAATGTTATAGCTTATACTTCAAGACAATTGAAGAAGCATTAGATAAACTACCCAACACATGATTTGGAGTTAGCAGCAANATTCGTGTGGACTGAGCAATGCGAGAAGAGTTTTCAGGAATTGAAGAATAGATTGGTTTCTGCTCCTGTACTTACTATTCCTTCACCAGGTGAAGAGTTTACAGTGTATAGTGATGCTTCACGCCAAGGTTTGGGTTGTGTGTTGATGCAAGATGGGAAGGTTATAGCTTATGCTTCTAGACAATTGAAGAAGCATGAGTTAAACTACCCAACACATGATTTGGAGTTAGCAGCAGTAGTATTGGCACTGAAGATTTGGAGACATTACCTTTATGGTGAGAAATGTCAGATATTTACCGATCATAAGAGCTTGAAGTACATCTTTGATCAGAAGGAACTGAACTTGAGACAGAGAAGATGGTTAGAGTTGATAAAGGATTATGATTGTAAGATTGACTACCATCCAGGGAAAGCTAATATGGTTGTAGATGCTCTTAGCAGAAAGACTAGTCCTTCTCAATCCAATGTATTATATGTTGCCTTGTTTTATGAGCTTAGGAAGTTACATGCTCAATTGTTAGCTACTACTTCAGGAGAAGTATTAGCTCATTTTAATGCAATACCTACTTTGATTGATAAGGTTATAGAAGCTCAATCTCAAGACTTGCCATTGAGTACATTGAAAGCAGAAGTAAGTGTTGGGTTAAGAGCAGATTATGTGATAAGAGATGATGGT
>CAIGRQ010103539.1:0-11838 GCA_903798375.1 Fraxinus sp. D2006-0159 | reverse complement strand
TTAATCTGTTTAAACTGTAAATTCGGTATCAAGTGTGTAAAATCGGTTCATTCTGCATATACGGTTATTTGTGCATATATGGTAATTACTGAATATACGGTTACCACTGCATATACGGTAACTCATGCAAATACGATAACTTTTGCATATACGGTAAGTCTTGCATATACGGTATTTAAGCTACAAATACGGTATCCAGTATAGAAACAATTGTCTAACATTTAGCATCCACGTAGTTACAAGGCAATCACGTCTATGACCAAATAGAATTTGTGGGGGCTCTAACATGTTTCCATCGATTACAGGTAGGCGGATGATAGTTCTAGTTCGGATGATCATGACTCATAGTAGTTTGATCAGAACATGTCGCTCCATCAAATATTATAGTATCAAATTTAGAGAACTCGCGCCATCTAAAAATATAAGTTGACTGATAATTTTCTTCATACTGACAGGTGGGTTTGAGATTACAGAATGGTCAATACAGTGATACAATGTTGATTCTTTCATTTGATTGCTGTCCTAGTTGCAAAGCTGACTGAAGTTGATGTGCAATGGTAACTTGCATTTTCAATGTTGCTTTGCTTCACTTTATTTTTCATTATTCTTTTCTCAATTCTGTCCATATTCTTCTTTTTTTTGAATCGAACAAGTAGCCAACTAGCCAGTGCATTACTGGGAATTATCTGAATTGTTAGCATTCAAATTAGATGTACAAATATAGATTTATTTATTTTTTGGCAAAATCAGTTATTATTTCTGTAATATATAAATTGTAGTTTCAAATTCCTTCAATTTTATTAATGAGTGCTTTGTTTGATAATATCCCCAACTGCTCTCTCCTAATTGCAACATGTGACAATATTATCCCCTTAATTAGTTGTTGTAGGAAATAACTGAGTTTCAAGTCAAACCTAACTCAGTTAAAGCAACTAAGATATGTATAATTTCAACTAATAAACTAGCATATAAGTAAGTTTCAGAAAGAATAAAATGTATCTAAGGGCAATTATAATACACAGACACCTCATCATATATGCACCTAGAATTTGCGATACAGACAACCTTTAAAAACGGAATTATAACGGTTAACTATGTGATACAGTAAAACTTCTATAAAATAATAATGTTGGGATCGAGAAAAATTATTATTTTAATTTGTTAATTTGTATTAATATGACCTTTTATGAATTTAAACAATTATTATTTTATATATCCATTGGGCCTTAAAGAATTTTAAAAAAAAATTATTATCTTATGCATTTAGCGGGGGTATTAATTTAGTATATAGGCCCAAGTCGGGATTGAAGAATTTTATTATTTAAGCGAGATTGTTAATTTATCGAACATTTATTTATCGAGATTTTACTGCAATTATACAGTGAATCTATGTTTTTGGATCATACGTGCAAAAAGTTGTGCTGGGATACATTTTAGTGCTCCTTGTTAGAAAATAATGAGGCCCAAAAGATGTATATGATACGCTTTCTTAAAAATGATATTTGCTTCTTCTCGTATTGCTTTTTGAATTTTCGACAAATAATTTAGAGGATATGACAAGCCTTTTAAGGAAGAAATCTAAAGCACGAGTGATTCATCCAAATAAAAATTGATGAAAGAGTTAAGGAATTAGAATTTGGAATTTTATGAATTGGAATAACTCAAATAATATTTTCTTGTGTTTAGAAATCAAAATATATTACTTATTTATAGATTTTCATTTTTACGTTACAAAAAAGTTTCAACAACTCATGAAAAGTTGAGAACTTTTCACGAAACTATACCAAAAATAAAATTTGAAACCATCCATCTTAATGACTATTTTTTCATGCGCGTGCATGGGTTTAGTTTTTGAATTTGGGAGTATTAAGAAAATTTCTTATCTAAGAGATTACGACCCATTTCAAAATTAAGAAACAATGTTTAAAACTTCAAAAATCATATATTATTTAAGTTTTATTTGTAAAATAATGAGTTAAATATATATTTTATTAATTAAATATATTAAGGTCATAATTCTGTACAATTTGATCATAAATCATCGAATTAATTAGTCACAAATAAAAAATTTATAGGTTGCACGATCACAAATCAAAATTCGTCACAATTCATTCATTGGTTGCATATCGAAAGGTTTATAGGTCACAATTTATTTATGGATCACGAATCACTAATTTTATAACTCACATTTGTTTGATGATTTAAGAATAATGATGATACACAGCTGAGTTTTTGATCCACATTAATCGGTTACCTTGATTTTCATGCAACTTCACAGCCCAATTTAGTTTCGCCCTCTGGAATCTGGATTATATTTACTGATGCAGAGTTCACTTTTATTTTCTGCTTGATCGATCCTCTGACAATATAAATTGTCCCTACAAATGAGACGAAGGGTGAATTCTACAAAAAAAACTCCGTCGGGTCGGACTTTCCTGATTGGACATTCAAATTGAAAGATGAGGAACCAATACACCACCAATAAGTACATATGAAGACAAGAATAATATAAACTGCAGCGCATAGAGAGCTCATGAAGCAAGTCTAGTCTGGCAATCCTTATTCACTCGTGCTGCTGTTTCTGGAAGAAGTTATTGTGCCCATTTGCTTTCTCTTTAATGTATGTTGATTTCCGAGTCATTCTGTTTGGCAAGAGAGGAGTTGAGTTTTAGATTGTCCATACTCCAGGAAGCAACAGATGATTTCTCGACAATGGTTATTTTAGCTCTTTCAATTGATCTAGCACGATGAGATGAATAGCGGGGCAGACCTTCATTTATTTTTGTTCAGTATTTGGAGTATGCAAAAGCTTGGCCACAGTAAGAAATCAAAGCTTTACATAGCCATGCTCTGCTCTTGAAAATGTGACGCTACACATTCACATAATTTCTTTCACAACTATATTTCGGTATCATACACACGTGGTATAGCAATGTATCTGATTTTGGTTTCTCTTATATTAACTGCTTAATATTTACTGCAACATAATTTGCCATTACATGTCATCTTTTCATTAAATTTGAAATCCATCTTATTGTGTGATTTTCAATAGACAAGTAACACTACACATTTACATGATTTTATTGTATGCAGTTTCATGGGTATCATACAACTTTGTGTTACGTTAGGGATTGAACTGAATGTTTGTAATGTGTTTTTGTTAAATGCAGTGTTTGAATATTGTGCAAAAAATTTGACCCCACAGATTCAAAACCAGGAAGAATGGGAAAAGAATTAGCAATTTAATCTGGTCACGAAGGGCAGCATACAATGGTTCGACAGTACGGTAATCACTAACTGGGATAATGTACCAACGTTCTTTAAGCTTCATGCATCACTTTTGTTTTCTACTTCATGTTTTTATCCCTCTCTCCGGCCAGTTGTGTGTAAAAAATAAAAAACAAAAAATGAGAGAGCTATCCTCCTCACAAAGTGTGCAGAGAAAGGTGATGAATAAATGTGTGAATTATAGGTTGCTTGGTGAATTAAAAATGAATGCAAGCTATACAAGATATATAGAAGAAAGGGAATTAAAGAACAACTGCTTATTGACTAGGTAACTTGCACCTGATATCTAGAAAGGATTATATAATTTTACTCACTTAAAAGCTGTTGGAGTTTACACTGCCTTTTAAGAGTTGGGGCACGATGATAAACAAAGTGTACTTTGAATTCCAATGGGACATTTATTTTGGTAACACGTTCGTCACATCCATAGCTGCACACAACCAAAACAGACCACATTAGTTTTTCAAACTAATCCACCATCCAATTCATGATCCTTTTCATCGATCAGTTATCACATAGTGAAATAAATGTATTTAATATGCAATGCCGCTATTCAAAAGATAACAGTTCGATAAGCAATCCAATGAGTTAATTACATACACATATTGAATTTCCACACACTTAACACAGCTGTGAAGTCCATGTTTCAAAGATTAAAACTGAGCTGTTGATGTAGCACATTCATGTTTCAAACTCATTCCAAAATTTGATTCATCATCATATTCATTGATGAGTTAGCACACATTGACATCAAATGTAATTACATAAGCAATGACACATATTTTACATAGAATTCACATATTCATAAGTTGTAGTGCAATAAATAAAATTTTTGAATCAAGATGTATATCAAATTACTGTTAGTGATATTATCTTGTATTACGAAATATAGGAGTAAATACGAAAGTCTCCAATTTTGAGAACAGATTGATGATTGTGATATTATCTTTTCATTACGAACTAATGGAGTACATACGAAAATCTCCAATTCTGAGAACAGATTGATGGTCGAGTTCGCAAAGGCTAGTTATTAAAGAGTTTGATTCTTCAAGCCGAATCATAAACACAACCATTTCTTCTCCATTTTTTATATTATCATTTTCCATTTATCTTTTTTGAATTAGCTAATACATAGGGATGTAATTAATTAGCGGTAATTTATGCTGGTATTCGAATATCAGTTACAGAAAAGATTATGGTAGTAATATTGGGATCAAGTATTTATAATGTTATTTTGTATTCTATAGAGTATTTTAGAAATATATTCAAAGATATAGTATATATAGAATTGTTATTTTTATGTAAAGTTCCATGTAATATTGTAAAATTATAACACTACTTGCCTCCATATTTTAAAAAATATTTATTGGAATTAAATACTAGGAGACCAGAAGAAACACGTTTAAAATTGTTGTGTATTATTTTTCTTACTTTTCTATTGTTGCATTTTGCTCAAAGGGTTGGCAAGGCGGTTATCGACGAGTTGTTTATCAATACATGAGAATACTACTGTCTACAAGTTTTGAGAATTCATGAGAAGATCCTGGTTAGACAAGCTGTTTATCAATTTTGTCCAAGCGAGATATGAAGTGTCGATCTTATTGCGTAGAACGTGTATCGACTATCGACCTACCTTGAATATCGAAAATGAGTATTTTCCTCCAGGTTCGAATCAAGACTCAAAGAAATATGGTCGAATGTTACAAGACTTGAACTTGTATTCAAATACGTTTAGATAATTTTTCAAAACCAAAGAACTGCACTTACAAATATTAAATTGAAGAAAATTTTCATTTCATAAGATAAGACATAGTGAGTGGATAAATCTCTGTGCTATGAACTGTTTCATCAATTAGTGGACAGTAGTATTCTCTTTCTTTATTCTTCCTTTTTATGATTAATAAATATTAGGTTGACAAATAAAAGTCGTGTTATAGTGAAAAAATAGACCACCAATGATTTGTTGTGACCACTTCGTCACTGCCTCCACTAGCGACACCACCACCGTCGCCGCCCAATACCAACACCAACATCAACATATCAAACACCACACCTCATATCTGTTGTCTCGGTGATGGTGAAGTAGTGGTGGTCTTTTGTGGTGGATGCGGTTTTGGGGGTAGTGATAGTGGTGGTGGGAGGGTGTGGTGTTTGATATGTTGATGTTGGTGTTGGTGTTGGTGTTGGTATTGGGCGGCGACGGTGGTGGTGCCGCTAGTGGAGGCAGTGGCGAAGTAGTCACAAATGATTTGGTGGTGGTCACAAATGATTATGTTGTATGTGACCAATAATTTACCTGGTTTGTGACCAATAAACAATATGTATTGCATTAGATAAATTGTGACCGATACATGTTGTGTGACCTAAAAATAATTAGTTTGTGACCTAAATATAATTTATGTTCAATTAATGTGATGATTGTGACCATAAAATAAGTAGTGTGACTTTTAATTTTTGTAATTTTTGACCGATTAACAAATTGTGAACTTTAAATTTTTAATTTGTGATCGATGAACAAACTGTGACCTATAAAATTTTTGAATTGTGACTTAAAAATTTTCACCGAAGTTGGAACACTTGCCGGAATCGAAGCTGTCGTCGGAACAAAGTGGTGGCGGCATAGTCGTCGGAATCAAAGCAGTTGCCGAAGAAGAGTTGTGATCGGAACGGTAGCCGGAACAGTCCCCGGAACGGTAGAGATGGTGGATGTGGGGTAGGGTAAATATATTATATTAGAATTAAATATTTAATAATGAATTGATTTAATAATTCATTATTTCATAAATAAAAGATTAAAAAACCTGATTTTTGAAATTTAGAACTTGTTTTTGTATTTTTGAAATAGTGTAAAGTAAATCCATGAGAAATGTATTGTTCCCTTTTTTTAGGTTTTGATTTAATAATTCATTATTTCATAAATAAAAAATTAAAAAACCTGATTTGTGAAATTTGAAACTTGTTTTTGCAGTTTTGAAATGATGTAAAGTAAATACTTTAGATTTATTGTTCCTATTTTTATAACCTATATTATATATTACCATAATACACGTGGGATTTTTTATTTTTATTTTTAAATATTGGATGTGATGAAATTCAAAATTTATATGTAAGCACATAAAAAAGGCACATACATACCTTAAAGAGGAAACATTAATGTACACGCAAAGAAAAATAAAAGACTTTTGGTGTGCATTTTGAAAAAGAGGCGAATTAAAAAAATAATGTCAAATTAAAAATTGGCTGCCAACACATTTTCAGACAACGGTGGCTGCCATTATAAAATTATAAGAACAAAGTATAAGACGAAATCGTCCTACAAGAGAAGTCAAAATATGAATTATAGCTTGCCCCAAAGAGAGCGCATCCGTTCTCTAAATTTTCCCCATTCATCGGCCTGTTCAGAAGAAGCAATAGATAGCTCAGTCATAAATCTCTCATCAACTTCCAGCTTGAAGTAACGCTCAACTAAAGACTTGCTTCGCTGAATTTCTTGGGAAGCAACACGCTTCTTAATAGTTAACCTGACCTTGCAGTCGTCCATCCTTGCTTAAAGTTCCTTCATCTCTGCGGCTAGAGCCATCGTCAAAGAGTCTTCAACCATAACCTCAGAGGAGATTTCGTTTAGATCGACCTTGGCCTTCTCAATCTCCTGAAACAAAAACTCCTTTTCATTTACAGCACGAATGTACTGAGTCTTCTTGGCATTTAACTCGACATTTCTGGCTAGCAAAGAACTAATCTCTAAATGGATAATCTTCAACATCAGCTTAAGATCAGACGAAACTTTGAGCGAAGGAAGCTCAAGTGCTTGGGCCATTTTTGTACTTAATTGCTCGAACTTATCTCTTTGGCTAGAAGCACTGGCTTTGTTGATATCTAAATCCATGAAAAAAACATATTCAAGCACTGATTGCTTGAGAACGTTCATGTTTTCTTTCAAGAATGCAGCAGATGAAGCAGAAGGATGACTGACTGAAGAAGAACAAAAAGCAGCACTTGTCTTTACTTGTTCCCAAGAAGTAAACAAATCATGAATGGAAAGTAAAATGGCGTCAGTATCCTGTAAAGATAATGCAAGCAGTTAGCATTTTCGTTACAGTAAATAAAGCGAAGATGAAAGACAAAACAGAGGATACCTCGTCAGTAGCTTTGGAAGGTTGGGGCACACCACTGGTCGATCCAACCACCTGTGGGGACTTCCCTTTAACTGAACTAGCAAGCTCTCCTACAACGGGCAGATTTACGAGAATCTCTACAGGAAGCAAATGATAATGAGTTGAAAGCCAACAATGCAAACAAGGGAAAAGCTATAAAAATCGTATTACTTTCTGGTTTAACACATGGAGGGTCAGCACCCTGTAGAGGTGGAAGTTCTCCAACTGACTGAGCGATCAAAGGCTCTTGGCCTGTAGGTAAAGTTCCTTCTCCAGATGACTTAGACAGAGAAGTTTTAGTGGAAGGTGGTGGAACAAAGACCGATGAAGGCAGAGTCTTCAAAGGAGAAGTTGAGCTCTTCTGAAAAATCCAGGTAAAACATTAACACATGAAGGATTTTTCATGAATAAACAAACTCTGCATGAAAAAACAAAGTCAAATACCTTCCTCTTGACGTCGAGGGCATCATCATCATCATCATCATGCAAGCCTGCTGAAGCTGGCTGTTTACGGTTGGACACATCCTTAGTTGTCCCCGTTTGAGCAGATGAAGAGTTCGATGGAATATGATTCAGTACAAATCATTTAACGCGAGCCGGATGGGACTTTGAAGGAGAAACATGATTCTTAGCAGCTAGAGGAATGGAAGGAATGGGAGAAACAGAAGAAGTCTCTGGCCTCTCCAGCAAATGGAAGGCGCTATTGGCATCAGTTGCAAATAACACGCGCTTCACAGACTGTCAGAATTGTGCAAAAAGAGGGTGGATAACAAAAATAGGATTGAAGGGAGCCAAAGAGAAATAGTGTGTCAAAAGGGCATTACGAGCATCAATGGCTTGTGCCTCTGCCTTAGTAATGGTATAAAAATGTTTTGTCAAGCTTTGAGAAAAACAGGGAGGAACAGGCCACGTTTGGCCAAAACCAAGCTGGCGGGCAACAAATTGGGATGCATATAGCTCGACTTTTGTCTTAGCATTTATCCCAGTCAAAATGTCGTGAAACAATTCTTTCCCAACCAAGTATTGAACCCAAATAGGCAAAGAGGTGCTCACATCATTCATGGTGGAAGGAGGTTGCACATAAATTGGGAACTTGGTGAGCAGAGAAAGGAAAAAAGGAAGGGTTGAATTTAAGGTATAAAAGAAGGTAAAAACGTCCATATTAGACATATTTAAAGGGCTCAGTTGATTATGAATAGTCCATAACAACTAACAGATTTGGAAGGAGCGGATGGAGCACCAAGCTGTGGAAAATATGCTCTCAACCACAATTGAGTGAGCTAAAGAGGACCGCTACCAGTGGGAGACGCACCATTCCTCAATGGAAGTTGAATGGAAGCCTTGCCTCTATAAAAGACAGCTAAGAATAATGAACAAAGATTCAGAGACCTACTGCGCGCTAGTCCATGCGCTATGGGCAAGTAAGTCATGGAAGGTTTCAAACTAGGTACATAAAGAACGTATTTACAAAGTCAGACTGGAAGAAAGGCTACGCACTTAGCACGGGTAAGTCCGGCGCTAGAATTATTATAAAGTTCTTGCATGTCCGAGTAAGAATCAATGAGTCTCCTTTCAAAATTTGGGGCAGCAGCAGTAACCAAAAGGGCGGGAGATATATTGCCCAGAGGTGGAAGATTAACTAAGGCGCCAACATCCCTCAGAGTAATGGACATTGGGCCAAGTGGGAAAACAAAAATATTATATTCAGAAGATAAAAAGCTTAAGGCGATAGGGAAGAGCACATAGTCATATAGTGAGGGGCAGAGAGCACAGAGTCATATAGTGGGGGATGGAGACTTTGACATGATCAAAGAACGTGGATTCATTGGAGAGGTTATCAAATGAAGTTATCAAGATGTTGTAATCCTGTAAAAAGCTTACCAACATCCGCATAATTGGCGATAGACTACTCTCATCAAACTGAAGAAAAAGCCCTTTAGGAAAATCACTTTGCTCAAGAAGCTCAGTGACTTCCTTGGTCATTATTTCAACCCGTTCAGTCAAATATTGTCGTGTATAAAATTTGCTGCATTGTACTTGTTGTTTCAAGGTTTCAAATTCTGTTATTATGTCTTCAACATTAATCAACCAATCTTCAACCTCTCTCTTGCGTTTTTTTCCATGAGAACATGCTCCGCATTGTAATTCCTCCTCCACGTCATATTTTCGACTTGTCAGCAATTCTAATTTTCTTTGACTAGTGTATATGTTTTCCTCCAGGTCTGGGCCTAGAAATTTGAAAACTTGTTTAACAATTCTTTCAAGCCCCTCCATGTGACGTGACTTCCTGCAGCAGAATTTTATATAACACTTTAGGTAACATTAAACCGTGGGGCACTAATTTGGCTGAAAGAAAACAAAATGGCTGGCGTCTCCTGCATTTTGTTCAAAGAATGTTATATATTTTCAGCTGTAAAATACCATAGAGTCATATTCATAATTCAATGGTGCCAGTAAAAACTTTCAATATTTTCCACAATCAAATTGACAATAGACTTGGTTGGAAAGTAATTGTTGGACTAAAAGCAATTATAATTGAGAAAATGGGGGTGGGGGACTTATTTTTCTTTTAAATAAGGTCAAAAGTGGAAGCAAGAAAAATAGAGGGGGTATAAATTAATAATTATATTAACATCACAAATTTTCGTATTTCTCCATCGCTCAAATAAAAACTGTTAAAAGAAGTTATGATCAATGACAAGATGTGCTAAATATTGAACCAGCAATATAATTGAACCACCACAAGTGTAAATGGATCCAGATTCCAAATTATAAAAGTAAGGATCAAAATCATTAATCGAATAAAATATACCTTCAATCGAATTCTGGAAAGACGAGAAAATTCTGCAATCTTAATAAACTCTTTCTGCTTAAACTCTGAATAAGGTAAAGCACAAGTATGAAGCGCACATTTAATACTACTTCAGTATAAACTATAAAGTCAACATTGGCGAGCAAGGAAATGAAGAAGAAGAAACTTCGCGGAAGGAGCTCCGAAACTTTAATGCGCGTCCAATCTTGCTTATGAAAACTTCGTGGAATTGAAGCGTCCAATCTTTAATGGATTTGCTTATGAATCCTATGCTTCTTTCTGAGTTCTCCTGCATGTAACTCACATGTGCCATGGGACCCATCTCAATAAAAAAAAAAAAAAAAAGCGAGTTGTCGGTGGTGGTGGTTCTACACTTTATATAAAGAACTCTATAATTAAATTATTCATGACTTTTTTTTTTTTTTGCACCACATTTTAGTTGTACTTAATTTTTTCTCATTATAAAATAATTTTTCATGTCATTTCCATTTTCAAATTTTTCATATGTTTTGCATGTAATAACAGTTTTATGTCCAAATTCTGTGAAAATAATGTAAAAAACTTTTTTTTTAATCATATTTTTAAAAAATAAATAAATAAAAGTGCTAAATAATATTTTTTTTTCCTCATTTCAAACTATGACAATAAAATATTTTTATATATATCATAATCAAGGATGAGATGTACTTAATAATGGAAGGTTGAAGATAAGAATTCGATCAAAAAAAGGTAAAAAAAAAATAATTGCAACAATGAGCAAATATTGAGGAGTTAACTAAAATTAAAGAATCATGTTATAAGTACATCAACTTTGACATTGTGCCATGTGTCGGAACATGATTAGATAATTTTTAAACACCACACTTTCCTGCTCATTTGCATTTAAATTCACATGGAGTGACCATGGAATTTACTGGGCAAAATTCAAAATTAAAATATGGTGTATCAAATAAAAATGACATGACATCCGATGGGATGTCCCTGTCCTGTAGGGGATTTTTGGAAATCGAGATGTTGTTCAGTCCTGATTACTTATTTTTATTTTTTTAAAAAACTATTTAAATTTAAACACAAAAATACAATTAAAAGTAAGAATCGAGATGGCACGATGCTGGCAGGGGAGAACACATGTACATTATCGAATAACACTATTTATATGTAGTTTGTATTATGAGGCTTTACATTTTAGGGACAAATTAATGTTTGCCATCTCAATTGACTGTTAAAAACATGAATCCTTATTTGATAAAGAAGTACATTCTTACCAAATATTACTTCTCTTTCGCGGCAATTTCCTTTCTCAGATTGTAGTTTGTTTGGCAGAAAGTTCATGTCATAACTAAATTTCTATTGCTTGTATCATTTCTATAAATAAATTTTTGATGGACCAATCGTCGTTTAAAAAAAAGAAAAAAAAGAAAAAAGAAAGCCGTCTCCTCTCATATCCCACTTGCATATAATTTCGGACCGAGGTTCTATTTTCCCTATCCAAAATGGTAACAAAGTCAAACATGTTAGAGGTTCACTTTATTCGAAAATTTTCTTCTATAATTTTAGTACTATACATAAAATCCAAACAATTTT
>CAIGRQ010103463.1:0-11745 GCA_903798375.1 Fraxinus sp. D2006-0159 | reverse complement strand
ATGGGAGGATCTTTGGCTTCTCTCGTGTAGTTCCTTTGAGCGTTTTTTGAATTTTCCCCAATATGCGGACCGCCAATGATAGTGTCAATTTCTTTGATTGGCACGTTCCTGGCGTCAGCTGGAGGTTCCCTTCTTGGTCTTTAGCCTCGCGCTCTATTCCTTTCCTCCTCATGCTCCCTTCTGAGAGGTTCGTTTCGGCGATCCCACCGTGCATCATTGTATCGGGGTCCCTGTCGGAGCTGTGGGATATTTTGCTGGGGCGATGGTCGTTCCTCTCTTCATTACGAGGGTCACCATACTCGTTGCAGCGTTACTTATTTGTGTAATTTTCAGTGCTGTGTCCGGAGGAGTGGTGGGATGTATGATATGGCCTATTTCTAGGCTCTCCACCTCTTTTTCTGCCTCTACTTCTTCCTATGGACAAGTTCGGCAGCCTGTGAGTATTGGGACCCTCTTCTTCGTTAATAATTTCACTTCTCATCATTTCCACTAGTGCATCATAGGTGGGGGGATTCTTGTTGCGTACGTCCCTCCAAAACAAAGTGTTTATGTTAAGGCCCCCCTCAAGGCAGAAAGGGCCTCTCTATCCGTGACCTGCTCGCAATATGTCATTTCATCAGTAAAGCGAGCTAAGTAGCTTTTCAAGGTTTCCCCCGCCTGCTGTCTCATGTCTTGTAGTTTTTGGATTGGAGCCTCTTCTTCTTTGCTGGATAAGTATTGGTTTAGAAAGGCCTTCTTCAGGTCCGGCCAGCTTCATATGCTACCCGCAGGGATGCGATTGTACCAGATTTCTGCCACCTCTGTCAGTGTAAGGTGGAAAGCTCTACACTTCAATGCTGGTGAGGCCCCTTTTAATGACATCTGGGTTTTGCAATTATTGAGGCGTTTCGTCGGGTCACCCTTGCCATCATATTTAGGTATCTTGGGAGGGACGAAGTGGCTAGGAACCAGGGCGCTCCGCAGTTCTTGTGAAAACGGCAGGCTCTCATCATCGTCGTCCATTTCGAATGACCTGCAGGGTCCTACGGAATCATTTCCATCCGCTTGATATCTAGGCGCTGCATCGGCCTGATTTCCTGCGTTAATGGCGTTCCTCCTTTCTTGCCTATTTCTAGGGGGAGGTTGGACTCTATGAGGTTCATTTCTTTCGTTTTGCTCCTGTGTTCTTTACGTTGGGGGCTGCTGTGACCTATTCCTAGGCCTGGAAAGGCCAATCCGTCAAAAACACTGGCAGATCTTTGCGGTTCGTAATCTTGTGAGTATTCTGGGGGGAGGTTTTCACCCAGAGGAATGTCGCTATCGAGGCGGCTCGTGGCATAGTTTGTAGAGACTTCAGCTCCCAATTCCCCTTCTATTGGGTTTCCTTCCTCATGCCTTTGAGGATACGTTGCTGTGTCAGCATACTCGCCTTTCGAGCGGTAAGCTCTGTTTTGGGGCATTTGGGGCCCATCCTGCTGTTGCATCTGCATCAATAGCTGTTGCATGGTGGCGTTTTGTTGGGCCATATTCCTCATGTTCGCAGCTATCTCACCTACTCTCCGCGCTAAGTGCGTGGCGGTGCCACCTCTTCTGTGGCGATGCATATTGACATTTGTTTGCAGGACCTCTTCTTCATAAGCCTCTTATCACCTTCCTTCGTTATGCATTTCCTGGTGACTTGAACTCATGATATCTTTTTTCGCTTGTTTCCTTGTGATGATTCTTTTTCAAGAATCAATACCTTTCTTCAAGGTTTTTCGAGGATGGCCTTTACCACTAGGATGTATGTGGTTATGGTGTCAAATATTCCCACAGACGGTGCCAATTTGTTGACCCCAAAAAATGGTCCAACAGAAAATGGTGATTTCCCAAACGCCCTTTTGGTTAATGACATGACCACTTAGAGGATAAGAAGGGGGTCGGCTATAAGGAATGGAGTTATTTGAAAAGAGGGAGAGTTCAAGTTATCCTTTTTGTGTACAAATTTTCATTACCCCAAAATGGAATTAGGTGCATGTTTTTATAGTAGGATACAATTAATACGGGCTGTATATATAAACTACGTGGCCTCATCTCCCTGACCAGTACATCACATCCTAACCATCTATCAATCATGCAATAAATGCCAAGATCTTCTCATCCTTGACGGGACAGCGTAGGTTTGGTAGAGGCAACGTGGTCAGTGTGTTGTCCCATCAATCCCGCCTCTTAGCACTTCGATTTACATGGGTTAGGTTCTTCTGTAGGAGGTTCGGCTGGGGATTTTTGTACGTGGGGTCGGATGAGCGCGCAACGGCTAAACAAAGTACCGGGTCGGCCATCCTCCAGGCTTCGTGTGAGCTCAGTTTCCCTCCACGTGGCTTGCTTATTTTACGATTATTTATATGAGTAACAAGCATCATATGAGAATGCTGGGCACATCAATAGTATATCACGCGGCAAACAACTCCACTCTCTAATCTAATCTCATCTCAGGAAATGCTACCAATATGTCAAGATTCCTATTATAATTTTGTTAGCAAATCATCGATGATATGTACCAAGAAAAACTCTACTCATATAAAGAGATAGAGGAAATCGAATCTTCTTTGTAAATACTAATGTGTGAAAATGTATGGGTATGACAATGTGTGTAGCAAAATAAGGTAGTTTTACAAGCTCTTTGTTAAAAAAGTGGTGATTTGTTCGACTTTATAGTTTTAAAATGCCAATAGCTAAAAAAAGGAAGGCAAAAAAAAATTCGCTCACGGAGACGCACACAGCATCTCCATGCAAGCACGGAGCTGGCTCCGTAATTTTATTTTTTTATTTTTAGGTGAAGAAGATAGACTTTCTTTTTCTAATCTTCAAATAGAAGTGCCCTTTTTGGAAATGTGTAGAAAAATAAGAATGAAGACAAATTGGGAAAAAAAAGGCATACACTTCAAGTTCTTGAATTTGCTGAGTCGGTGGTATCTTTTCTTCGTCGAAGGTTTGTCTGAAGCATCTTGATCATCACTTGATGCACCCTCCACGTTATCACTACCAGATCTGCTCTCATGTTTTTCATCCATATTTCTTCTGCAACCAACAATGCTTGATTCACAATTTTCCCCATTCTTGCCATCTCTCCTTGTCCCTTCAAGCCTATTTGTTTCTAAATCAACAACTCAAAAAATAATTAGCAGAAGTCTACATCTCGCATGGAGACACCGCCAATGTATCCATCTAGAACGGAGACACGAGCGTGTCACGATCATGTCTCCGTGTTTTTTATTTATATCTTACACATCAAGTTAGAACAATTCCTTTAACCCAAAGAAATAAAAAAACCTATTTGATCAAGTTTCTATTAGCCCAAAGGAATCAAAAACTGATGATAGAAAATACCTTAACAGCAAAAAACTGAAAACTACTGAAAAAAAAAATTGACATTAGCTACGCAAATACCTTATTTCAATTTGAGCAATCTCTTTCTCAATCTCAATGTCAGACAATGAAAACTTCGAATCCTGGCAAAACAAGGTTTGTTTATAAAATTAGAGCAGGATATATAAAGAGAAAAAAAATATCAAAAGATAGAAGAAGAATGTTACAGGTGAATGTGGTAATGGAACTTAAAGAGATATGGTTGATTAAGTGAAAAAATGGAGAACACGGAGTGGTTGAGTGGGAAAATGGAGAAGACGGGAGTGGTTGATGACAAAAAAAATAAAATAAAAATTATTTACGATGACGGGATATGGCGACAAGTGTCCGCCTTTACTTTGCCTCTTTTAATATGTAGTGAAATGTATAATAGATATTTAATATTTTTCAAATATTCCGTTGGTAGTTTAATATGTATTTTTTTAAATAATAATAAAATAATAATTATTTTCTAATTTATTTCTAATTAGTCGTAAAAAACAACGGAAGTCGTCCGTCGCTAAAATTCTCTCTCCATTATCGCCTTTCTAGTAGCGGTAGTTTAATTATTTAAGTGGTATGAACCTGCTTTATTATTCTCACACCCTATATATACGATGTATTTTAGGGTTTCATGGTATTATTCCATGTAGCCATCCAAAACTCTTCTCTTCTACTCATATTTGATACATTGAATTTTCCCTTTCTGTCCCGAATTTTTTCTCGTCTATAATTTTCCCGTAAATGTAGGTGTTATTATTATTTTATATTGCATATTCTCGCTTTTACGTAACACTATTACAACGTACCTAAGTTCTAAATGGTGAAATTTGAGAAATATTGCATTTCACAAATTAGAATGATTTTAACTTGCCCTCTTTTGTTAATCATGTTACTATGTACGTAAGTTGAGTTGTTAGTAACAAATTGTTTCATAATGACTTGTTTGTTATATTTTTATAATTCATTTACAAACTGCGTAGCCTTCATTATTGAATTTGTTGAGTATATACTTATTTGCTAGGCAGAAATTGCATTCCAAGATCATCCAACAAAGACAGTCTTTCATATTACCCTACCAAAAGACGAACCAAATAAGTAAATTTGTGTGGAATATTAATTGTTATTGCATATTTACGATACGATTAGGAGGGATTAAGAAAGAGAGACGTTGTACCAACGCAAACAGGACTCACATGTAGTAGGAAGGGGTCACTAGGTTGACTAAGCAAATAGTTCATCCCTTCAAGTACTATTACTAAGCTCATTATCACAACTTTGTTCATCGTTGACTTGATCCTAAATGTGCTACTTCGAGTTCACCAAGCGAGTCAATGCATTGTGTGAATGGTCGACTCATTGCAATATATTAAACGGGTACACAATTTAACTAGGTCCCTGATTAAATCATATATGTGACTTATAAATTTATTCAATTTTATATGTAGTACACAAAAGGAATTGAAATATAGCACGGTTGACTAGCTCGTTGTACCTGTGACTGAGTACCAGTTTATGTGATAATGGGTTCTTCGATCATTATATTAAAATGCATCACAACTTTATTGAATAATGAATCAAGGGACACACTACTACCTAGACTGTTGCTAACAGTGATGAATATCATTTATCTTACCAAAAATGAACAAGCAACGTTTGTGTCAAGTTCTAACTATAGAAAGTTGGCATGAAGAAAGGAGCGAAAGGGATAGGTCATTTGCCCATCTATAGCAATAGACAACCAATGTAGGATACTTTGCCCAACATGTTTAAATCCACTCCTACAATATAGATCAAAAAATTGGTAGAAGGTATATCTTTTATTTTTTAAGGTTCAATTTGATTTCTCATACACCAAACCTTTGATTTCTCATATACCAAACCAAATCTAACAGAAGCATGTTTTACTAATTGTGTGCAGATCTTTCTAGGTGGATGGTTGATTTGGCTCTTTCCTTTTAAGTAAAAAAAAAACCCCTCAAATTTTAACGTACATAGAGACGCACAAGATTTTAATTATTGTCAATGACCAACCTAATTAATACTAGAATACCTAAATTTCCTTTTTCTTATTTCAACCCCTTTTCCGTTTTATATATTAGTTGAATTTGAAGCTAATCTAACTAGATATACTAAGAATCATGCCACATGTACAATATTAATTGACAACATCTTGTCTGACATGATCATATCCATTCATTTGGTAAATTTGCTCTCAATGTTTTTTAATTTATTAGTATGAGCTTAATCAACCACTCTTAATTAAGTTGTACTTTATTTATTTTGCCGTTAATAAAATGTTTCACCAAGAGTGACTTAATTAAACCCCCTTTGTATTTTATTCTTTCGGAACTCTATTTTAACATACACATTTTTAATTATATATTCACACAATAAAATATTTTAACTTCAATTCAAATTTTTTCCTTACATTTTAATCACACATTCTCCAAAAAATTTTCAAAATAATGTTTACCCAAAAAAATGGCTTTCAAACGCGGGCTAAAAAACTATTGCATTTTGTACTGATTGCAAAGAAACCACTAGGCTACCTTTCCCTTCCTTTATCAATGTGTGTATATATGGCTGAATATATTATCATGTGTATATTTATGAATATACTAAAAAAAGAAACAAAAAAAGGTTTCTAGCGACCAAATAAATTGGTCACTAAAAGATATATTCTGGTCGCTGAAGGGATTTACCGACCATAAAACCATGGTCGCTAATACACCGTCGTATTGGTATACTGCACTATGTACAAACAGTTCCAGGCAAAGAAAAAAGAGAGAGAAATGGAAGAAAGTGGGGGAGTGGGGAAGGAACAGACCGGATATGAAAAAAGTTTTATTCGGTCGGGACACTCTTGTTTCCAACCAAGCACCCCCAACGCTCATCTTTTTTTCAAATTTCTTACATTAATTTAATCATTTTCTTGAAAAGTGTCATTAGAATTAAGCTAAGTTTGCTTAATGCTTGTGTAAAACTGTGGAAAAATTAAGCTGGGAACCACTTTTAATTAGTTATTCCCTTTCCTTCTAAATTGTGCAGAAATAAGAAGAATGCTCCACGCAAGATCAACCAAAAGCTTAAAGGTTAAGTAATTAAGAAACCTGACCCTCTCGAAACCCTAAAAAGCAATAAAAGAAAAAAGTCACAGAATGAAAACAAAACAAAAAAGTATTGTGAATGGTGTGTGTATATATATGTGTGCTCATAAAGCTCTTACTTTTATTAATTTAGCTTCTTATTCTCATTCTCTCTTTATTATCTCTCTCTCTCTCTCTGTGTGCGCTCTAACCCTCTAGCTAGTTGATTTGATTCTCCAAAAACCTTTACAAAAGAAGAAAGATCAAGAATTAACCATGGTTTTTTCTTCAATTCCAGCTTATCTTGATTCAGCCAACTGGCAACAGGTAAGGTTTTCTTTGATTTCGTATGTTTCAATGGCTTCTATGCTAAAAAAGCTAAATTCTAAAGAAAAATATTCCAATCCCTTTTTGTTTCTTTATTTTTTTGACGTCTTTCTTGCCTCTTTAATTTTGTTGAATATACCAGATGTTCATCTTCTGCTTTTACTGATTTTTTCAGCATCAAAATTATCAAATTGGAAATAGTTCAACAAGCTCTTTACTTCCACCTGGACCACAGCCTGCACAGCTTCCACCACCAGCCCAGCAGCTGCCACATGCCACTGGTGGTTCAGGATCAATTCGGCCGGGCGGCATGGCTGAACGAGCCCGGTTAGCTAGCATACAGATGCCAGAGGCTGCCCTCAAATGCCCTCGGTGTGAATCCACAAATACAAAGTTTTGCTATTTCAACAACTATAATTTTTCGCAGCCTCGACACTTTTGTAAGTCCTGCAGAAGGTACTGGACTAGAGGCGGTGCTCTGAGAAACGTCCCGGTTGGAGGTGGTTGTAGGAGAAATAAAAGAAGTAAAGGTTCTAATACAAAGTCTCCTGTCAACACTGAGGGGCAAATTACCACGTCTAGTTCTCCCAATACTGTTTCCTCTAACAATGGAATTACAACCAATCTATTTGACATCACCCCTCAAATTCCGCCTCTTAGGTTTATGTCTCCTTTGAGTCAATTCACTGATAACTACAATACAGGTGATAATAGCTTAAGTTACAGTGGAAATGCAGCTCCGGTGGTGGGAACAAACGAAAGGAATTTTCCAGTAGAAAGCAACTTACTTTGTGGTCAGATTGGTGGTGGAATGACTTCCTTATTAAGTGGGGGCATTGAGCAGTGGCGGCTGCAGCAGCAATTCCCTTTCTTGGGTGGTTTGGATCCATCTCCTTCCGGGCTATACCAATTTCAAGGCGGATTGGAGCAGTCGAGTTTTGCTGGTGATCATACCATGAGGCCTAAACTTTCCAGCTCAATGTTGACTCAACTTGCATCAGTGAAATTGGAAGAAAATCCCAGATTGAATTTGTCAAGGCAATCTATGGGAAATGATCAGTGGAGTACTGGTGCTGCTTGGACAGATCTCTCTAGTTTTAACTCTTCCTCCACAAGCAATCCCTAGTAAAATCTATATCGTCTTTGGTCTATGATCTGCACGTCTCATCACGAAGCTTAAAAACTTTTCCGTAGAGCTTCAAGTGCAGAAATTCACTCTTGGAACAAAGATCATGAAGTACTATGGCTAGCTAGAATCCAAGCCAAAATGGATTAAACTTTAATCAAGGGATGATCGAAGACTTTATCGGCCTAAGATCGACTGAAAACCCTAGGATTAATGGTAGGTTTTTATGTTTGTTTTTTTTTATTTGTTTTCATTTGTAAGCTTACTTTGTAATGCTTGATTAGAAAATTTTCATGCTGATTTGAGTTTCTTAAATTATGAATGTTTGTACAGGATAAGAAAAAATTTTAGTGTTTTTTTTTTCTTTTCTTTTTTTACTTAGTATTTTCAAGTGCTAACCAGTTCTCTCGACCAAACATCCTTAGCGTTCTCATATGGTAATTTTTATTCTGGCCAATTAGGGTTTTCTTCTTTTCCAGTTCACCAAAATATTAATATGCTGAACCTTTACAAAAGAATGCATGCTTAGATTTTGTATTGCTTAATCAACTTAATGTATAGAGTTACCCTTGGTCAGATTAATTAAATATTACAGAAGATTATTTAAAAAGAACTCAACGAGTTAAACTTAGAGCTTTTTGAGTGGAGAAACAATTATTTATATATTTATAGTGTTATTATTCGATTATAATTTTCAGTTTTTTTTTCTAGTCTTTTTTAATTTGAATTCTGACTTTTTAAGGTAAGAAATAAAATTATGAATTTGAAGCATTTAGGTATGAACATTTTTTAGCCTGAAATCAAACTTGAAAGCACTTCTGTTTGTCTCCCATTTTGGAACAAGAAATAGAGTTTTAAATATTATTTTTAATTTGGAGAATGTGTGGTTGAAAAGTAAAGTAATTTTATTGGTTTGTGTGTATGTATAATATTTTATTGAGTGAATATGTGGTAAAGATTGTTTACTGTAGCAAACAATGTTTGAGAAAATGGATGACAAACAGAAGTACTTTTGGGCTTAATTAGTCATTTGGACGGTTCGAGATGTAATTTTTTTAATTAATTATGTAATTAAGTTTGGTAACAAATAATTTTCTTAGATATGTCTCTTGCCATCTCCATGGAAAATGCATACATTTTATGAAAGATCGTATAAGATCTTTGTGCTACAAATTAAAGTATCAGATACACATTAATTGGTTATTCTTGTAATCCAGTCATAAAATCCTTAAATACCTCAAAATTTATAAAATGATATTCAAGTGACTCGATCAACGTTTTACGGTGAATGTAGCCAATGTCCAGATCATACGATAATTAATATTGTCCAAAATAATTCATTTATATCTTTTTTTTTTTTAACAACAACGATGTTTACGTGGGGACTTCGCGTAATAGAGTTGGTTATTGTAATAATCGAATGAGTTCACGATCAAGTGTTTTCCATGACGCCGAGTTTATAACATTAGATTTCAAATGTACAATTCATTTGTTAATTATAAGTGATTTGGTGCTCATCCATATTGGTATATTGAAGTTCTCAAAATGCTTAAGCTTTGGATGGTTTGATTCCCAACAATTTCATAACAAAGTAGTTCTCTTCATCTTCAAAAATTCCAAACTTCACTTTTTTCATGCCTAAAAATTTTCAGAAAATCTACCTAGAATTTAGTTATAGTTACTTCCCCAAGAAAACTTCTTACGAATAATGGTACTAAATAATCTTATTCTTAAATGACAGAGAGTGGAATCCTTGTACGATGATAATTATTCTTAGAATGTGTAGACTGTTAAGATTTTTATGTGAATAGGGAGAGAGGTTAACAGAAGCGTCTGAAAAGACTCGAAAATTCCCTCTCAATTTCATACAAATTATACCTTTTAAACATTAAAGTTAAGTATACCAGAAAAACAAAGTGTTTTGGAGACTAGAATTCTTGAATTTTGTACCCCCAAATAATCGCTTAAAGACTGCATGCATCAGAATCAAAGATGACACCACAAGCCCTTGAATGAATAGATTTTGCACGAATCAAGACCGCGTAGAATTTTGAGTGCATTTTTGGTATATAATACTAGAGTGTATTGTGCGTTATATATAACGTACAAAGCACTTTCTAACTTATTTAGGGTCTGTTTGGCAAGACTTTTAAAAATTTAAAAATTGTTTATGAGATTAAGAAGTTGCTTTTGAATATATTTGAATAAATTTATGGAAGTGCTTTGTTTGATTAGAAGAACTTTTAGAGGAAACTGTCATAAGATTACTTTATGAGGAAGTTCTTCTATGAGAAGCACAAGTAAAAGCAAATGCCCTACCAGCGAACCCTTAGAATATTTGTGTGTGTTTAAATGACTCGTTGTTGATCGTGATGAAGTGGGGTTAGCAATTCTTTCCCTATTGTATTTGGTCATGCTTTTCATACTCTATCCATGTATACATTTAGTCTAGGAGAAATACTTATATGCACATGATCTAAAAATCAGGTTTGAAAACATATAAGAGTGCCTTTTAACACATTATATTAGATATGATAGATCAGTTTTATTCAAGATGCTGTTAGGATATGTTATGCTCGAATTAAGTTAATTCAATAAAGTACTCTGTTTGATTTGGCTAAAAATTAGATTTTTAAGAGATTTTGAAAAATTAATAAAATGCGCTCTTAAAAAGTTTATAAAGATGTGAGTTCCATAAAATATATTCAAATTCAAAATTCATACCACGCTTTAAGTTTTCGAGATGTTAAATTTTACTCAATTATTTGTTTATTTTTTGAGTTGAGTAGCTTTAACAAGACTTTCACTAGTCAAAGTTGAAATTTGTTGAAGCTGTTGACAGGAGAAGAATCCAATTCAAGCTGTTATTGAGTTCCCTTTATGGCTTTATACAATAATATATTGAAGAAAATATTCCCTTAAGCTTTATATAGATGCTACTGTTATTTTATATAGATATATATCCATGTTTGGTGGGATTGATATTTAGATTTTTATTAAAATTAACAATTAATTTAATTAACAACATATTCTATTAGATTTACAATTTTTCAACCATACATTTTATCAACTTTTATCAAAATTTGATAATAATCTCATTTTAATTCCAACCAAACAGGGGCATATATATGTGTGTGCGCGCGCATTTGCGTAACAAATTCCAATTTAAATTAAAGAAGCATTATTAACTTAAACGCGTAAAGAACAATATAATGAAAATATGAACCTTCATGAAAAATGCATATATTTAAGACAACATTGCATGAATTCTAATATTCCTTGTTATAACAATAAATTAAATATCATTTTTCCATTAAAGCCTTGTTTGGTACATATCCTTTGAACTCATTTTCAATCGTGCAATAAAATAATTTGTATGCTGACTTTTTAACCGTATATTCTCAAGAGAAAATCACTTTTCTGAAAATCTATTTAAAAACAAATATATCAAACAGACCCTAAATTTGAATTCTTGTTTATAGCTTGAAAATTATATGTAGGACTTGATAGTTACTCAATTATTATTGAAAAAAAAAACATTTGAAATGATATATTTTTCTTTCCTCAGCACTTTAAACTTTTATGTGAGTTGATTATGAATCTCTATATTATTCATTTATAAAATTGCCAATCTTGGTATATACACAAGGGGAATGTATAATAATACATTAAGCTACATTTTTATTTATGAAAATTTCATATAATTAGAAAAAAAATTCAACCTAAACCTGAGATGATATGCAAAAAAATATTTAAAAGAAGGGTCCCCTTTGATTGCTAGTACTGTCTTAGTACAAGTGGAATTCCTCACCTTGAAGGAAAAGAATCTCACTTTTG
>CAIGRQ010103422.1:0-11561 GCA_903798375.1 Fraxinus sp. D2006-0159 | reverse complement strand
GTCGGATTATATGGAATATTTAGTGGTTGATTATTAAGAGGATTGTATGGAATATTTAGTGGCTGATTATTAGGAGTAAATATGATGTAAATTAGTAAGAGCTATAGCTGTGGGTTCATATATTGTTGGGTAGTTTCCTATTTTTTCTCCAAGAATAGTCTATATATAGGCTGTATTATTTACCCTGAAATATACGAATTACTTTTCTGATTATTTCTCTAAATTACATGGTATCATAGCCTAAATTAGGTTTCTTGGGTTTCCCTTTTTTTTAGCTTTCATTACTGAGCATTTCTGGTCAGTTTGCTGCAGCCTTTATTGTTGCGTTTTTTCTTTGTCACAGCGTCCATTCATCGCTGTGGGTTTCTTCCATTCATTTGAACGTGTTTTTGTTATGTCTATTACGGAAGCCATTGCCTCACATGTTACTGATCAATCGAAGGAAGTCAACTCGATGAACATGACTGGAGATCTACAAAATATTCGTCCTACGAACAGATTAAATGAGAAAAACTATCTCAAATGGTCTCAATTTGTTAGAACATACCTGAAGGGCAAAGGAAAGCTCGATCACATTCTCGGAACCGGACCTAAAGAGGAAGAGCCAACTATTCAAGCATGGGATGAAGCTGACTCAATGATCATGTCATGGCTGTGGAACTCGATGGATCCAACCATTAGTGATACTTGCATGTTCCTGACAACGGCAAAAGAGATATGGGATTCTATTAGTAGAACCTACTCTAAAGCTCGTGATGCAGCCCAAGTGTACGAAATTAAGATAAAAACCAGTGCAACCAAACAAGGGGCCAAAACTGTGACAGAATATACCAATATTCTAAAAAAATCTATGGCAAGAGTTGGATCACTATCAGGCGTTTAAGATGAAATGCCCAGAAGATGCGGCCATTTGAAGAATTGTGGAAAAGGATCGGGTCTATGATTTTTTGGCGGGACTCAATCCTGAATTTGATCAGGTTAGAGTTCAAATACTCAGTAACGAAGAAACACCTTCATTGGAGGAGACTATTTCTTTGATTAGGGAAGAAGAAAGTAGACCAGGTGTGATGTTGGAGCCACAAGCAATAGAGGGATCAGTTTTGGTGACAAAAACTGAACTTCAGAACCAAGAAAGAGGAAAGGAAGAATTGGCCAGCTTCCCAGTGAGAGATAATAAAGACAACCAGTGGAAAGACAGCAAAGATAATTTTTGGTGCACTTTTTGTAAGAAGTCGGGGCATAATAAGGAACGTTGCTGGAAGTTACACAGCAAACCATTAACCTCAAGTCGAGAGTGGGGAACTGTGGAGGTTAACCAAGATTCCAGGCACATCTGACCAAGCAACTAGATAAAATTGAAGGGCAGGAGAAAGGTGGATTCAATAGTGAGGAAGTTGCTAAAATCTGAAGTTTGTTAAGATCACTCGAGAAACCATCTGGTACGTGTTCGTTGGCTCTCTCAGGTAAGCCTCTATTTTCATTTGGGTTGCATACCTCAGATAAAAGTTTTGTCAACTCTTGGATAATAGACTCAGGGGCCACTGATCACATGACCCACACCTCACAACATTTTAGCACCTCTACTCCTTGTCAGAATAACAGAAAAATTGTTGTAGCATATGGCTCCCTAGCTATGGTTGCAGGAATTGGTGATATCTATGTAACACCCTTACTCATCCTTAAAGATGTTCTTCACCAAAATTATCAGCAAGTCTTGTCTCTATTCAAAAGCTTACAAAAGATCTCAAACGTTATGCAATTTTTTATCCGTCTTACTGTGCTTTTCAGGACCAATGTTCGAGGAGGAAGATTGGACTTGCTAAGGAAAGGAATGGACTTTACTATCTTGCAACACCAAATGAGTCGGAGAAGGTCATGAATAAAGTGCCATCATCATTTCTTAGTTCCCCTAATAATGATACCATTTGGCTTCACCATTTCCGCCTTGGTCATCCGTCTTTTAGAGTCTTAAATAAAATGTTTCTTGCTTTGTTTAAAGGTTTGGATTTTAGTGATTTTCATTGTGGTGTTTGTGAGTTTGCAAAACATTTCCTACTAGCAATAAAAGAAGTTCTCATCCATTTGATTTGGTTCATAGCGACATCTAGGGACCATCCACAATTCCCATTTCAAGATCTCGGTGGCTTGTTTCCCTAATTGATGATTGTACTAAGGTTACATAGATATTCCTACTTAAGCAAAAATCTGATGTGTGTTATTATTCCCAATTTTCATTCCATGGTTCAAAACCAATTTAGGTTAAAAATTAAAAGCTTTAGATCAAACAATGCAAGGGATTATTTCAATCAATGTTTATCGCCATATTTTTTTTCAAAAAGAGGGGATTATTCATGAATCATCCCGTGTCAATACACCACAACAAAATGGGACGGCCGAGAGGAAAAATGGTCATTTACTTAATACGACCCGGGCACTATTATTTCATGGAAATGTTCCAAAATCATATTGGGGAGAAGCTGTCCTAACTGCCACTTACATGATCAATTGGCTACCTTCTTGAGTGTTAGACTATAAAACTCCTATGGAAATTCTCAATCAATTCTATCTGCATTTTAGAACATCAGTTTTTGGTTGTACCTCCTTTGTCCACATTCATAGCCAAAATAGAGGGAAATTAGACCCTAAAGCAATTAAGTGTGTGTTTCTCGAGTACTCATCCACACAAAAAGGGTATAAATGTTACCATTCATCCTCCAAAAAATATTATATCTCTGCAGGTGTCACCTTTGTTGAACATAAACCATTATTCTCAGAGTCGTATCTTCAGGGGGAGAAGTCACTTATAGAAGATAGCAACTTTAACTCATTTGGTCCTCTTGATCTACCTATGCCCACTCACAAACAGTCCACCGCTAGTCAAGACTCTACTCCACCTTCAAATGAACCCGTGGCTATACCAGTCTCCATCCATCTTTATGACTCCATGAGATTTTCTCAGGTTTATTCAAGGAACCCAACAAGAAAACAAGTCATTGCAGACATGAAACAAGTCCAAGATGCCAACTCGAACCCTGCTAATGAACATACGATAAGTTCAGATAATCCTTTGCATATACATTTTGACAATCATTCTGATGTTCCTATTGCTATTAGAAAAGGTATCAGACAATGTGCAAAGCAACCGATATATCCACTGTCCCACTGTGTATCACTTAATCGTTTTTCGCCACTTCAAATGAATTTTATTGTCAGTCTAAACGCTATCTTGATTCCCAACAATTTATCTGAAGCATTATCAAAAGAAGAATGGAGGAATGCTATGAGAAAAGAGATGGATGCATTGGAGAGAAACAAGACCTGGAAGATTGTCGACAAGCTAAAAGGAAAAAAACCTAGTCGGTTGTAAATGGGTTTATAGGTTGAAATACAAAGCTCATGGCTCACTTGAGAGATATAAAGCAAGGCTAATGGCTAAGGGATATACTTAGACATACGGAGTAGATTATCACGAGACATTTGTCCCGGTCGCGAAGATGAACATGGTTAGAATATTGTTATCTCTAGCAGCTCACTTTAATTGACAACTTCAACAATATGATGTGAAGAATGCGTTTTGGGGACTTAGAAGAAGAGATCTACATGAGCATTCCACCGGGTTTTGGAGGGAAAAAAATAGGTGATAAGGTGTGTAGAATGAGAAAGGCTCTATATGGGCTTAAACAATCACCTAGAGCATAGTTTGAAAGGTTTGCTAGAGTAATGAAGGCAACCAGATATAAACAAAGTCAAGGAGATTATACTCTTTTCATTAAACATTCGGTCTCGAGGGGAGTGACAGCCCTCTTAGTGTACGTTGATGATAGTATTGTCACCGGTGATGATGTGAGAGAGCAACAAAACTTGAAACAATGCTTAAAAAAAGAATTTGAAATAAAAGAGCTTGGGAGGCTGAAGTACTTCCTTGGAATTGAAGTTTCATACTCAAGACGAGGAATATTTATCTCATAGCAGAAGTATGTAATTAATCTCTTGAAGGAAACTGGAAAATTGGGATGTAAACCGGTAGCTACTCCTATTGAACCTAACCAGAAATTGTGGAAAGCAAAGGAAGAACCAACAATTGACAGAGAGATGTATCAAAAGTTGGTAGGGAAACTCATCTATCTTGCTCATACTCGGCCAGACATAGCCTATTCAGATAGCTTGATTAGTCAATTTATGTATGATCCGAGGGAATCTCATCTACAAGCGGCTTACCATATACTACACTACTTGAAGGGGAGTCCGGGAAAAGGAGTTCTATTCAGAAGAAATAATGAACTCACACTAGAGGTATACACAGATGTAGACTATGCAGGATCTATAGTAGATAGAAGATCAACAACTAGCTATTGCACGTTTCTGTGTGGTAACTTAGTGACATGGAGGAGCAAGAAGCAGAATGTAGTAGCAAGGTCAAGTGCAGAATCCGAATTCAGGGCTATGGCTCAGGGAGTTAGTGAATTGTTGTGGTTAAAGATTATTATGGATGATCTGAAAATCAAGTGGAGAGGACCTATGAAATTATATTGTGATAATAAATCCGCAATTAACATTGATCATAATCTGGTACAACATGACAAAACTAAACATATCGAGATTTATAGACACTTCATTAAGGAGAATCTGGAAGAAGGACTAGTTTGTATGTCTTATGTGCCTTTAGGGATTTAGGGAGTCAATTGGCAAACGTTTTTACTAAGGGGCTGAATAGTGCTGGGTTCCATGGAATTATTTCCAAACTGGGAATGGAAGATATCTATTCACTAGCTTGAGGAGGAGTGTCGGATTATATGGAATATTTAGTGGCGGATTATTAGGAGTAAATATGATGTAAATTAGTAAGGGCTATAGCTGTGGGTTGTTACCATATATTGTTGGGTAGTTTCCTATTTTTTCTCCTAGAATAGTCTATATATAAGCTGTATTATTTACACTGAAATATACGAATTACTTTTCTGATTATTTCTCAAAATTACAACAGTTTCTAGTATTCTATTTTGCCAAAAGCATTTTTTCCCTCACAGCTGGTGTTGTTCTTAAGGTATGTTTATTTCAAATTAAGAGATCCAATGGACCTAATGAAAGTGAAAGCCATTCAATCATGGCCTACACTATTTTCCATTAATGATGCATATAGCTTCCATAGGTTATGTTTATTTCATATTAATATAACAACATATCCAATGAAGGTGGAAGTTATTAAGTCATGATGGCCTTGACTTTCCATTAATGACGACCATAGCTTCCATGGGCTTTCGTCGTTTTACCAGCATTTTATTCATCATGTTTGTGGCATCAATGTCTCGTCACAAATTGTATTTGTAGTGGGAAACTTGTATACAGATGTAAAGTATATGCTTTGATCCAACAGAAATTCACTACAACACCCATTCTACCACTCTTCAATTTGTGCAAAACTTTCGAACTCAATTGCGATATGTAAAAGTAGGCATATACTACTACAATTAGAAGTTGATGGGGCCCTTCTCACTATAGCACTTGTGACGTCAAGTATTACACATTTCTCTGGGCTTTACAGCATTAGCGCCATTAGCTCTTTCAACACAAATTGTAAAGCTTTTTTGCAAACCACGAGTTAAAACAATTAGCTACTCAAGACACGATTTCCGGTAGACATGCTTCTTGGGCTTCCTATTTACAAGAATTCACATTTAATCTCTGCAAATACTACTCCATTCTCACTGACAAAAAGTACTATGGTTGGATTGTTTATGTGATCTCTACCACATTGATCCTTTCTTTGGGTAAATTATCACACGGTTGACCACTGATGCCACCATCTATCTGATGGAGGGTGGGTTCTTAGTTATTCGACATCAACTTAACATACCATACAATAGCCTCCGACAGAATTATTTGTGAATGACATCGTGAACAACATAGGGAGTAACATAACCTCGGAGTTAATAGCGAGTTCATACTTTTGTCGAGTGAAAGTAGCTAAACTCGTGACACAGCGTTGGGCGTGCCATTTCGCTAAAGGAACCGCCTCAAATGCATGCTTAGTATGTCATTTCCAGTTCCTTTCCGGTTCCTTCCCAACCATGCATCGAGGTCAGTATGGCTTTGTATTTAAAAAAGATTTCAATTAAGCTAACTCTCACAAGAATAGAAGTGACTTTGTTAAGTTACAGGCAACTAAGACATAATACTCGGTATAACTTTGTCAAATTCAAAGAAACAACCTACTAGAAAGACACCATCCTTCAAAAACACAAAAGTTGTACACATTAAACAAGCATGAAAACTGCAACTGTACACATTTATTCAAGTTGAAATTAAATTAATAAATGAAACTTTATAACCTTTAAAAAAAATCGAGCTCATAAATTTTTTTCCTTTCTAGAATTTTGACGCATATGAAGTATTAATTGAAACCCTAGGTTTCAAGTCCTATATAAGCTTATTATATGTGATCCTAATTGGCCCGCCGCTACACCCATCTTCTATATCTCTCTTTCGAAAGGCATAAAACAAAGAGCTCATCCGGCCGTCATCCGTTCCGACCAATCATGTTGTTTTCAGTTTCGGTGAGTTTTCCTGTCTAGTATTATGTTGTTTATATAACTATAGATAGAATTCTTTCTCTCTCATAGAAAAGGTGGGAAGTCATTTATGTATTCCTCATATCTATACATGAGTATGCATTGTACAAATATCACTAAATTGATGTTTTTGTTTCCCTAGACTGCAAAACCGAAAATTTGTGCTCTGTGTGTGTAATTTTTGAAACAGGAATATATATACGAACATCAGGCATATATACTTATTAACAATTGAACTGGACATACATATACATAAAGACATGTACATTATCTTATAAACATGTATCAGGTCCACATAAAGATCTGTGATACCACCAGATTTTATACAAGTAAATGTATCACGTTTTCTTTATTTTGGAATTTATAAGCGTCAAGCATACTAGTGTGATACATGTCCTTGGTGTAGGGAACCTTTTTGGTTATTTTAAGAAAATATGGCATTGGGTGTTCATATTTGAATGCAATCAATCCCTAATAAATGACAATGGGCAATAAAAATTATCAATCCTTCCAGCCCTTATCCATAAAAAGGGAATTTTTCTAAACACCTTAGACACAACCTTTGGATCAGTTCGACTTCTATAGTCTTATTATTAATTTTCATGATGCAGTAAAAGATTATATTTATCAAGATAGTAAATAAAGAAAGGTAGCTCATCACACATACTTCCTATTATTGCTTTTCCTATAAGTGGTTAGTAATAAAAAGCCCAGAAAAGAAAAGAGAAATGAATGCACACCATAGCCTCCCTAATGCTTAGACCTTGAGGTGTAAACCTAATAAATGGCACTAAGGCTTAAATTTCAAGGCATTTAATGAAGCCTCGTGTGAAACGGGAGTCAAGGCACTAGCCTCAAATAGCTTTATTAAGAATAGACCCCAAGTTAATTTTATACACACTACAAGATATCCTGTGTTTCACTGTTTCACTTGATAACTAGTAATATAGTAAAATATAACATAAGAGTATAAATATAAAAAGATTTCTTAGTTATCAATAATTCCATTTACAATCATAACATGTTATTATTAGCTATATTAATTGTTAGAGGGCCTGTACAATGATGCAGCGTCAGATGCCGGGACGGCTGAATCATCATCTGCCAATGCCTGATGTTGACAGAGACATCCACTCTGTTTCAGAAGAGTGGAATATGTATCCATTTCCACACGACGTGCGTGGCATGCTTAATAATCCAGACAACATGCCCAATCTAGACGCTATAATACAGCCAATGAATATTACAGTAGCCGCATTTACTTCTATCCTTGCCACTGCAACAGCTAGAGAGCAGTATTATATTCTGGGTGAGAATTTATGTCCTCTTGTTGATGAATTGGAGCATGATAATGCACTAAAAATTACAGGTATGTTTCTCGAGCTTCCCCTGGCAGAAGTTCTGCATTTGCTTGTATCAGAGGATGCTCTGAATGCGAGAGTTGCCGAGGCTATGGAAGTCCTGATGGGAGCTCCGCTGGCTAGCAGCTCAGCTGACCAAGTGGATTCACATTCACCAGTGACAACCTTGTTTCTTGGGTGCTTTTCATGGTTCGGGGCCATCTGGAACCAACTCTTTTCTAGTGAGGTTACAAGAAACTAGAATAAAGTCTTTTGGATTATATTTCAGGTTACAAGAAACTAGAATAAAGTCTTGGGTGCTTTTCATGGTTCGGGGCCATCTGGAACCAACTCTTTTCTAGTGAGGTTACAAGAAACTAGAATAAAGTCTTTTGGATTATATTCAGGTTTTGAATTTGAGAGATCAAATACTTTTGGTTTTCAATATTTTGGTTTCAAATGATCTTTTTGATTCTTAAGATTCATGATACATGCTTCTTGTTGTTCTCAAGGTTCTACAATATTTTGGATTTGATGGTAAACAAATAAATATTGCCAACTGCAAACATATTGTGTACACTGGTTATGTTTTGCAGAATGATGATTCCATATACTGGTACCATATGTCGCAAGATTTGCAGTGGATTTGGTTGTACTGAAATTTTTAATCACTATGTATTGGCAAGGAAAGTTTTTTTTTATTGGTTGAAGACTAGTTCTCTGTTTTGAATTAGAATCATCCACATATATATACAGAGTTGTTGCCTAATCCGCCCATGATTCTATACTATTTCCATTCATAATGCATCTTCTTATAATGCATAATAATTGGCTGATCTAAAGAGTTGGATTATCAAGATGATCTAGCCCTTTCTTCGTTGAATAGTATGAGAAAATTTGATTAGAGGGTTGCTCAGCCATCTTTGCCGAATGAAAATACACAAAATTTAAGAATAAAAGACGACGAAGTCAAATATATCTTTGTAGAAGTTGCAAAGAGAAAAGATAGCCCATAAATCATGGTAACATAATAACAAATGATCAAATCTCTAGAAATAGGGAATTTTGCTGATTGCTAACATCTCTAGCCTTTATGGCAAAAGCAAAGACTCAAAGTATACCTAACTGTTGAGTTTCTTGAAAGCATTTTCTGTTCTGGTCCATTAATAACATCTTGAGGTTCACGCTTCCCGCAAGGACTGAAGAATTCTTATTAACTCACAAGCTTTGTTTTCATCAATATTTTGCAAGATTCCAAGGTAGATATGATTTTGCCAAGCTTGTCCATGGCTTCTGATTCCAGGTTCACCTCTCTCAGACTCGCTTTATGAAACTGGCAAGTCTTTTTATATACATGGTATTTATGTTACAAGGTAAAAAGCTTGATCTAGACATTACCCAAGCATAAGAAGCTTTTACACTTCTGAGATAATAAATGTTGAACCTGTGAAACTATTAACAACAGCTTGATCTTTAAACATTAGAGTCAAATGGTATACATTATATCATAGGACTAATGATGCCAGGAAACATGAATATCATTTAATCAATGAAAAAGCATCACTACTCCCTCAATCAAACAACATGTATTTTGTTGCCTCCTATATTTAGGCCCCGTTTGGTACGGATTAAAATTTAATTAAAATTGAAAATATGGCCGTTATTGGATCCCACTCATCTAATAAAAGTCAACAATAACGGCTAGTTTTTCAATTTTAATCTGATTTTAATCCCTATCAAACGGCCCTTAGTATGACTACGAAAATTGCTTGAAGTGTTAAAAGTTTCTTCTACGGGAACAATCATTGCAAGTAATATAATTTACTCTCTTGTTAACCAAATTAGAAGCACTCTCCCAAATATCCATCATCTTTACATGAGTGGAAGTTCTTATAACCAGAAATATACATTCCATGGAGACAAGTATCAATCAATTTTCCTGATGAGAAGTTCACCTTCTATTGGATGAACTACATGTTTTCCAAACACGAGATTCAATACAAGGACATTATAGAAATTAAAACTTCATTAGTTGAATTCAAGTCTTACTTTGATAAATCCCATATGTAAGGCCCCAACTTGCACAAATTCCCACCAAAAAAATTATTTATTGTTGAATACTTTCAAATGTCTCACAACTGTATATGCTCAAACACAAAGTAAGTAATCCACCAAGATTTGTTAATTACTTACAGCATGCAATGAACACAAAGAAAGTGAAAGGGATAAACCTCTAAATCACTGTGATGCTCTTGAAGTATCTTTGCTGCACCCATAAGCATGGCAACATGCGCATCATGACCACAAGCATGCATCTTTCCAGGGATTTTACTTTTATGCTCCCACTCGACAGCTTCCTAATAAAACACACACCATCATTAGCTTCGCAGAAATTTCAAGATCAATTCCCAAGCAAAAAATATGAACAGTTCCAGGGCCAACTTGCAATTAAAAAGGTCAAGAATGACACTTATCTTTGGTAAATCCAAAATAAAATTATACAAATTACATAAGAAGTCAAATTACAGACATGCCAGAAAAACAAAACGAAATTACCCAACAAATTTATATCTTTACTACCTGCATAGCTAAGGCATCCATATCTGCTCTAATTGCCACAAAAGGTGACTTTCCAGAGCCAATATAGCCAACAACACCAGTAACAGCAATTGGGTACTTATAGGGGATGCCCAATTTATCAAGCTCGTTTCTAATAAGCTTACTGGTCTCAAATTCCTCATAACCAAGTTCCGGGTTCTCATGTATAGCCCTCCTAATGTTCACCATATACTTAAAAACCTCTGGCCGTTTGGCCAAATTGAAGAATTTTGATGGGATTTCAGCAAACCCTTCCTTGCTCAGAAAAGAGTTTGACAACGTGGGTTTCGTTGATAACAGCATGCACAGATTGAACAGCAAAGAAATCCATGAGAAAAAACCCATAAATTGCTCTAATAATCAGTACTGATTGACTATCTCTAGTGTGTAAGAGTTTATCACTAGGAGATGGGTATCTTGTAATCTGGACTTTTGAAGGTGGAACCCGGAAAGGGTTTTGTCGCTTTGTGAACGCTAAACAACAAAACCCTATTAAAAACTTACAATTCATACATGACGGCGCCATTTGTAATTGAGAGAAAGTATTCTCAGACCAACAACCCAGTGATCGAGACATAGCTTTCCATATATATTGATACTAGATTTATAATTTTTTGGGTATTTCCATTTCAGTTCCTATCATCATAGTCGCTTGTTGAGATGTTTAGATTCCGATTTATGAAGAACAGAGGAACCGGGATCATCCCCACAGGCCTTAGCAATTTTCTCAAATGTACGGTTCCCCTATCCATTTGAAAAAAGAAATTTGCTGACATTACCTCTACGCGAGTCTTATTAGCCAACGTTATTTTTCTCATTCTCATTCTTTTATTCATTTTTAACCACACACTTTATCACATCAATAACTTTTCATTCATTTTCAACCGTATATTTTTCATCACATCAACAATAAAAATGCATTTTTACTCTCAAAATGTGTAACAAACAAGCTCTATATGCATACCTTAATTTAGAGGGTGTTTGGTATAGGTTATAATCAAATTTTAAGTGAATTGTGATAGAAATTTTTAAAAGTGGTAATTACACCCTTCCC
>CAIGRQ010103391.1:0-21108 GCA_903798375.1 Fraxinus sp. D2006-0159 | reverse complement strand
TTGCTTTATTAATTCTTAGAGGAAGAGATGCATACCTGGAAAAATGGAAATATGAAAAATGAAATGGGTAAAGAGTTCCTCCTATAACATTTTGGCACATGGCTCTTGGTGATATCTCTTCCTATACCTAGTGTAACTATTACTTTGAGATGGCACCACAACAGGTTTTCCACAGGTTTAGGATATGTTTACTTAGAACTGTTGAATATTCTGAGCATGAGTTTCTTGTTCACACTTCTAATTCAAATTTTTGTTCTTTCTAGATTGACTTCTTACAGTCTGTGTTTTATGAAAATGCAGGACCTGTCATTTGTGGACTTAAGTTTTGCAGGCCTTAAAAATGTATTTTTTTCACGTGCCAATCTTCAGTGCGAAAATTTAAGGTGAGTTATGTTTGATGATTTTTGTTCTCTCTCCCAAGGAGAACATTGTAGATCATCGTGATGGTTACTGCTCAATTTCCCAAAATGTATACATGTAGTATCAGTGGCGGGTTTACAATAGGGACGACTGCGCCCAGTTTACTCTTGTATATTGCTGGAGAAAGTCTACTTTATTACCATAGTCAAAGTTGTTTTTCAGCTTTCACCTTTCTGAGTGGCTTTTAGTGATTAAAATTCTTGCTTATTAAGAAGAGCTTCCTTGTACTAATAATTATTTTACTTTCTTTCACTTCCATAGTTCCATACAGGAAAAGTACGTTTGAGGACAATATTCCATCTACCAAAAATATGTAACAAGGATCTACCAATTGACATAGCAATGGTCGATTGGATTTTAATGCTATGTGACCTGACAAGATTTTTGACAATCATTTTTTGTTGCCACCTAAGATTTGTACCATTCTTTGGTATATAAGAGTTTGGTACATTTAGGGTGTGTTTGAGCCCATCTTTAGAGAAGAATAAGTTTTGTAATACTGATTTTTTTTAGAATGTGTGGTTAAAAAGTAGAAAAAAAAAATTGGATTTACGTACAAAATTATTTTATTGGGAGAATGTATGATTGAAAATGAGTTAAGAGTCTTGATAGAATGGTGCTCAAACAGGGGCCTAGAATTACTCAATTTATTCCACACACTCTCTAGCACATACTAGTATTGATTAAGCTCAAAGTTTGTAATATACTTGATACACTAGTCTTATTTAGCTAAAATAGAACAACTTAGCCCATGTTTGGGCTCCATTTTTCCATAAACTCCAGACATTGTCCCATAATTCAAAGTTTAACAATCTACTGCATATTAGTTAAATTAATTATGAGATTAAATCATTATCATAAGCAACAAAGAAAGAAGGAAAATTTTATGTCAAATGCAATTGATAAAAGAATATATATCTCAAAATGTTAGTTGAAACTTTAATGAAAATGTTATTGGTAGCACTAGTTAAAAATAAAATATTCAAGCAATGCGGAGGACATCGTGTTTGCACATCGCAAACACTGTGTTCAGGCATTGCGGATACCGTATCCTTCGCGCTGTGCAGAGACTCTCTCTCTCTCTCTCTCTCTCTCTCTCAATTAAACGGTGTTATATGATAACAAATTCAACCACAATCATAGCACAACAACATAAAATTTTGAAAGATCGCCAAGAACTATCAATTTCTGTGAAAGACAAACTCCTATTGTCTGTGTAGTTCGAATTTTCACCAACTCTAACCCTGAACTAAACCAAATATGAAGTTTTCTGATTTTTCTAGAATTTTTTTGACACGACTAAAAACAAGCACAGAAGGAAAGAAATTAAACCCCTAAGAATATAGAGTTAAAAAAAAAATAACTTCCCTAACTCAGACCACAAAGATAGAGGCATTAATTCCACCAACTACAATCATCATCTAAACCAAACATGAAGTTGTTTTTTTTTTTTTTTTGGAAATCTTTCACATAAATTGAAACAAACATAGAAGGGAAGAAATTAAACCTTCAAGAATATAGAGTGAATGACAAAGAATCTGCACCGACGTTCATTTTCTTGCGATTCTTAGCAGTGTGGTATTGCTATGGTTTCGGGAACTCAAATCTCAACGATGGCTGGAGGAATTAAAGGGTGTTGGGGCGCGAAATTTGGGAAGGAAAAAGAGGAATGAAGAAAGGACAGAAAGCATTGTTATGGCAGTCGGGATGGTGTAGTTGGATGTGAAAATAGATAAATGTGGTTATTAAGTTTTCGTTTGGTAAAGATTATTTTTAACTCATTTTTTTCAAATTCCCTTTTAACAAAACATTTTTTCAATAAAATAATTTTGCAAACGGACCCATAACTTTTGAACCATACAATCTCCAAAAAAAAAATTTTACAAAATCTTTTATTAGAAAATTTATGTTAAACAGGTCCTGAAAGTATTTTCAACTGACTCTATTACAAAGAGTAGTAAGAATTTTTATATGCTTCAACATAACATTACTCTTTATATTGACTCTTTATTTTACTTTTTTTTTTTTTAATAAACATGCATTGTTTTCTTATCTTTTATTTAGCAAAAATTATAATATAATATTTTATCAAAATCAAATTCAGTGATATATTTTAATTACATATTTAATGGGATTCACTATTTTTTAACCACGAGCTGAAACTTAAAGCTCGAGGAAAATAGGTTCGAACTTTTTGGGCCGAGCCGAGCAAAAGCTCCGCCAAAAACATAAGGCTCGGCCCAAACTTTCGACTCGAACCTTAGCGGGCCGAGTCGAACTGGCTCTTTTTTTTTTTAAATTCGTTATAAATCTATAATTTTTTATAATGTATTTAAAATTTGTGAAATTTATATGTATTATAAATAATAACTAAATATTAATAAATAAATAAATACATCTAAACTTTAAAAAAAAAAAAAACTGCATGCGTCATCGGGTAGATACCTGCATTGCAGGCAGTGTCAGCTGCCTGGTTGCAGGTAGCTGTAATTTTAGCTACCTGCGCGTGTTTTTTAAATTATTACTATTTTTTTAAAGACTCAGCTTGACCCGTAACATAGGCAATGATGAGCCACGGGCTAGCTCGTGCTCGAGTCGATGCCCCAAAATGGGACTGGGGCTGGGCCCGAGCCTCAACTCGAGCCACAAGCCACCCCGACTTGAAATTTTTCTAGGCCGAGCTCGAGCTGCCCGAGCCGTCGAGCATTTTAAACATCACTAAATCCATTAAAATTTTTATTTCAAGACTTAATATAATTTTTATAAATATTAATGGTTAGAGGTTGCCTGTCAACGAGTCGAGCCGAAACACGAAGCTCGGGCTAAGGTCGAGCAAAAAAGGTTCGAGCTTTTTTTAGCTCGAGCCGAGTCGAGCAAAAGCTCGGCAAAATTTCTTTGGCTCGACCATAACTTTCAGCTCAAGTCTTAGCGAGCCGAGCCGACTTGTGTATTTTTTGTATCAAATCTAATTTTTTTTTTCCTTAAAAGGCTTTAAAATTTGTACAATTTATACGTACTAAATATTAAGTAAAGAAAATGAAGACAGATTGAAGTAAATTGATATGAAATTGTAAAAAAAAAAAAATTGACGTATTTATAGCCAAAAAATAAATCCTTTTTAATTATGCCCCCGTTTGAGCCACATTAAAAATCACATTCTTCTACTCATTTTGAACAATAATATTATTTTTCACTAAAATAATATTTTTCATCATATCAATAACTTTTCCTTTTTTTTTTCTTCCACACACTCCCCATCAATTTACCATTCCAGTATACATTTTTCCAAAATAATATGGCTCAAACACACCATATAATTGAATTTCAAATTCAAATTTTTTTTTTTTTNCAATAACTTTTCCTTTTTTTCAACCACACATTCCTCATCAATTTAGTATTCTAGGATATATTTTTCCAAAATAATATGGCTCAAACACACTCTATATTTGAATTTCAAATTCAATTTTTTTTTTTCGTATTTATAGCCAAACAAATATATTCATGTTAATTGTAGTTTTGATTAGAGACAAGTGCGTGCGGACAGTAGTCAAACTGCCTACATGCAGCTTGTCGCGCAGACTAGCTGCCTACATTGTAGGCAGTAGCTGTAGCTGGTAGCAACTACGCAACTGCCTGCTTGCAGGTAGTTGTAGCTTCATGCAAGTGCATGCCTATGTGTGTTTATGTTGTTTTCGAATTCTAACGCGAAGCTTAATGGTTGTGTTCAATTAACTTTATTTCTTCTCCTAAAACTCACCTAAAGTATTCAATTTAATTCTTGTTTCTCTATTTGAGCGAAAATGTACAAATGGAAAATACAAGAATTGTGCCAGAAGAGGTGTTGGAGATTGCCAAAGTATACGACGGTAATAGATGGCCTAGAGTATACGACAGTTCCTGAATTTCTGTCGGATTTGGTAATTCCGCCACCACCCATGTCACCTGCTAGTAAGTTTTGTCTGTTTAGTTTAATGTTATATAATTTATGCATATGCATTGTTTGTCTGGGGATATGGAATTTGATGAATCAGTCTTCTTCAAGTTTTTTTTTCCTGAGAAATGTCATTAGTAGTTTTTCATTCTTTCCTTTTTTCTTTTTGGGTTCTGATTGATGGGGCCGTGTTTGGTTTATAGATTTGATAAAAATCCATGAAATGAGTGGTTGAAAAGTAATGGCCTCATGAGATATGTGGTCTAAATTAATTGTTGACATGAAACAAGTGCGAAATATGTTGTGTTGTACTTAGTGGGGTCGATTGTGTACGTTTCTATGTAGTGTGTGTGAGTCTGGTGTAGGTGGTTTGGGTATGTGCAAATTTGTAAATCTGTACATGCATACTTGTGTAAGAAGTATGTTTCACTCCTATTTTGTGTTGGTATTAATTAGACGACAAATATTAATTTGCTTGACTGGCCTACAATGTGGAGCTTGGATCAAGTTCTTTTAGGACAGCATTAATTATGGATGCTTACAAATACAATAATATTATTTTTCAATAAAATAATATTTTTCATCACATCAATAACTTTTCTTTTTTGTTTTCAACCATACATTCCCCACCAATTTACTATTCCAGAATACATTTTTCCAAAATAATGTGGCTCAAACACACCCTATATTTGAATTTCAAATTCAATTTTTTTACGTATTTATAGCAAAACAAATATATTCGTGTTAATTGTAGTTTTCATTAGAGACAAGCGCGTGCAGACAGTAGTCAAACTGCCTGCATGCAGCTTGTCAGGCATGCAGCTTTTTGTAGCTTCCTGCAAGTGTAGGCCTATATTCTTTTCTGTTGTTTTCGAATTCTAACGTGAAGCTTGATGGTTGTGTTCAAATAACTTTATTTCCTAACCTGAAACTCGCCTAAATTCTTCAATTCAATTCTTGTTTCTCTATTTGAGCGAAAATAGACAAATGCAAATTGCAAGAATTGTGCCAGATGAGGCGTTGGAGTTTACCAAAGTATATGACGGTAATAGATGGCCCAAAGTATACAATAGTTCCTGAATTTTTGTCGAATTTTGTAATTCCGCCACCACCCTCAATGTGGAGCTTGGATCAAGTTCTTTTAGGACAGCATTAATTATGGATGCTTACAAATACAATAATATTATTTTTCATCACATCAATAACTTTTCTTTTTTGTTTTCAACCATACATTCCCCACCAATTTACTATTCCAGAATACCTTTTTCCAAAATAATGTGGCTTAAACACACCCTATATTTGAATTTCAAATTCAATTTTTTTACGTATTTATAGCAAAACAAATATATTCGTGTTAATTGTAGTTTTCATTAGAGACAAGCGCGTGCAGACAATAGTCAAACTGCCTGCATGCAGCTTATCAGGCATGCAGCTTTTTGTAGCTTCCTGCAAGTGTAGGCCTATATTCTTTTCTGTTGTTTTCGAATTCTAACGTGAAGCTTGATGGTTGTGTTCAAATAACTTTATTTCCTAACCTGAAACTCACATAAATTCTTCAATTCAATTCTTGTTTCTCTATTTGAGCGAAAATAGACAAATGCAAACTGCAAGAATTGTGTCAGATGAGGCGTTGGAGTTTACCAAAGTATATGACGGTAATAGATGGCCCAAAGTATACAATAGTTCCTCTTAAAACATTAAGGCGGTGGTGGGATGCCATCTGCTAGTAAGTTTTGTCCGTTTAGTTTAATGTTATATAATTTATGCATATGCATTGTTTACCCGCGGATATGGAATTTGATGAATCAGACTTCTTCAAGGTTTTTATTCTGAGAAATGTAATTAGTAGTTCTTCTTTCTTTCTTTTTTTCTTTTTGGGTTCTGATTGATAATGCCTTGTTTGATTTATAGATTTGATAAAAGTCCATGAAATGAGTGGTTGAAGTAATGGTCTCATGAGATGTGTGGTTTAAATTAATTGTTGACATGAAACAAGTGCGAAATATGTTGTGTTGTACTTAGTGGGTCGATTGTTGTACGTTTCTATGTAGTGTGTGTGGGTCTGGTGTAGGTGGTTCAGGTATGTGCAAATTTGTAAATCTGTACATGCATACTAGCGTAATAAGTATGTTTCACTTCTATTTTGTGTTGGTATGGACTTGCTTTGGCATATTAATTAGACGACAAATATTAATTTGCTTGACTGGCCTACAATGTGAAGCTGGGATCAAGTTCTTTTGGGATAACATTAATCATGGATGCTTACAAATACAATAATATTATTTTTTACTAAAATAATATTTTTCATCACATCAATAACTTTTCCTTTTTTTCAACCACACATTCCTCATCAATTTAGTATTCTAGGATATATTTTTCCAAAATAATATGGCTCAAACACACTCTATATTTGAATTTCAAATTCAATTTTTTTTTTTCGTATTTATAGCCAAACAAATATATTCATGTTAATTGTAGTTTTGATTCAGACAGTAGTCAAACTACCTGCATGCAGCTTGTCACGCAGACTAGATGCCTGCATTGCAGGCAGCTATTTGTAGATTCCTGCAAGTGCATGCCTGTGTTTGTTTCCGTTGTTTTCGAATTCTAACATGAAGCTTAATGGTTGTTTTCAAATAACTTTATTTCTTCACCTAAAACTCACCTAAATTCTTCAATTCAATTCTTATTTCTCTGTTTGAGCGAAAATGTACAAATGGAAAATGCAAGAATTGTGCCAGAAGAGGCGTTGGAGTTTGCCAAAGTATACAACAGTATTAGATGGCCCAGAGTATACGACAGTTCCTGAATTTCTGCCGGATTTTGTATTTCCGCCACCACCCATGCCACCTACTAGTTAGTTTTGTCTGCTTAGTTTAATGTTATATAATTTACACCTATGCATTGTTTGCCTGAGGATATGAAATTTGATGAATCAGATTTCTTCAAATTTTATTCTAAGAAATGTAATTAATATTTTTTCTTTCTTTCCTTTTTTCTTTTTGGGTTCTGATTGATAAGACCCTGTTTAGTTTATAGATTTGATAAAAGTCCATGAAATGAGTGGTTGAAAAGTAACGGTCTCATGAGATGTGTGTTTTAAATTAATTGTTGACATGAAACAAGTGCGAAATATGTTGCATTGTACTTAGTGGGTCGATTGTTGTACGTTTCTATGTAGCGTGTGTGGGTCTGGTATAGGTGGTTCGGGTATTTGCAAATTTGTAAATCTGTACATGCATACTTGCATAAGAAGTATGTTTCACTCCTATTTTGTGTTGGTATGGACTTGCTTTGGCATCTTAATTAAACGACAAATATTAATTTGCTTGACTGGCCTACAATGTGGAGCTTGGATCAAGTTCTTTTAGGACAACATTAATTATGGATGCTTACAAATACAATTATGTTTAGGTCTCGTATTGATTGTCCTCAAACTCTATCGAGTTTGATCAAACGGATTTTCTACAACAACAAACTCAATTAAGGTGTTGGGCGCGCCCAATTGTTGCCCTTCCAGTGAGGAAATAGATTGAAAGGGTAATTGAGCATCACTCATTAATTATCCCTTTGTAATCCTGCATTGACTTTGGATTGAGGGTGTAGATCATTTTGATCCTGATTAATTTGGGTTGTAAATGATCTTGGTGAAAACCTGGATTAGCCATAGCATGAAGATATAAATGTTTTAATAATTTAATCTAAGTATCTTGGTTTGCTGTTGGTTCGAACCTAGTTTGAAGTTGGAGTTCGTATTGATTAGCTTGCATAATTGGTAATCACAATAAAAACTCAGATCAACTATAGTGTGAAGTTGGGGGATCATTTTGATCATGAGTACCCCAGGATGTTGATGATCTTGTTGAAAACTTAGATCAGTCCTAATGTTATGTTGGAGATCACTTTGATCCAAAACATGCTAAACTGTCGATAGTCCCGGTCAATATTGATATTGGTATTAGCTTTTCACCAAGTAGCCAAATTGGCACCTGTTTGAAGTTAAATCCTCGATTATTAATCAATTTTTCTATTCTACCTGGAATAACATTTGACACCTGTTTTGGGTTAAGGTAGGACAACTTGACCAGATTAATTTAATCTGGGTACTATCTATGTCAAACACCTGATACAATAAAAATTATCCTTTTTTGGACAAAACAACTCACCCAACGCACCCTATATTCATACGTTTATATCGATATTTGGTTTTTGGTGATTTTTACAATTGAAAATTTCTCAGTAGACTTTTTGACATGTTGAATATATACAAAATGTAACAAGGCACTGGAATATTAATATTTTCGCCAAAGAGGAGAGTTTTTGACCATGATTTGAAGAGGAGATATGGGCGTTGAATGAAGTCTAATTTGTCAAATGATCGGCAGCACCATCATGAATTGTTCAATTGATGAATTGAAATCTTGAAGTTTTGAATTTAGGCCAAGAAGTTCACAATCTCCTTAATTTGACTATGATCTAGAGCACTGATTCTCCTCAACATATGAAAAGGTCACACAGGTCAATGGTAAGCCCTTAGACTAAGGAAAGCTGAAGTGCAGTTTCAAGGATGGTTTGAACTTTGAAGATTATAAATGTAAATTTGATGTTTGAAAAAGTTATTTACTGAGTACAAAGATTTTAGTTCCTAGTACTTGATACTCTCTGTGACTTGTTTAAGAAATGGATTGCGCATTAGGTGGTAAAGTTACATTTGTGGTTTGATGTGATTTATCGTGCTCATATTCATCCAAGTTGTGGGCATTTTCTTCTCAAATGAACTACTTAGATTTCAGTAATCTCATGAGGAGACCATTACTTGCGTAGAATCACATGTATTGGTTGTTGGATCAAGGTTTTGATAGGTAAGCTTGCCTTGAACTGTTCATTGGAGGATGATGACCGGTGTTACTCTTTTATCCATCAGTTTAAAATGTTTTTATGATTATGTTTTTTCTAGTCGACAACTGGTCTTATATATTTCTCCGCTTCTTGTACAAGATCCCATGTGAGATTTCTTTGATCTACCAATGATTCTCGACTTTTATGTCTTGTATTAAGTTGTTTTCCTTGCTTACCTATTTGGTGATGTACGTTTACATGTGATCATTATGAAGTTTGCATACTGCAGAGTGTCAACATTCGATTGTATGTCTGTTGATGTTCATATTCATTAGTTATTAGTTTTTTACTTCTCATTTTAGACAATTTATCAATAACTTCTGTTTGTCTTAATCTCCAGAAGGCAAGATAGATGCTATAAGACAAAGACTTCATCTGAGAATGTGAATGCGTATATGACAGGTTCATCAACTCATAATTCCTCACTTCACGGGGCATCTTCACCTTCTATACCTGTTGAGCATTCAATTGTCATTGAATCTGTTACTAAGCAGTCGGTTGAAGGCACACACCCATCTAATATAAAACTGGTTTTTCTGCGTAGCATAAACATGCCAATCCCTGGTAGTGCCACTGTGATGTCCTATAGTGATGATCAATGGGTCGCGTATAAATTGGGATGAATCAGTAACTAAGTGCGTCTACATTTGGCTCTGTTTTGTCGAAAACTGTTAGCTATGCTTTCTTCTAGGATTGTTTGTGTTAACTTATTAGCTGAACTGCAGATAATACATGCTAATGTTCTATTTATTCCTGATTAATGATGTGCAGATTTTGATAGCCACTTGGGTTATCCTAATCCAATATGAATATTAGCTGATTATAATCAAAAAATATTGTAAATGGTTATAATTTATGCTACTCTCCCTCTAAACCCCTTCAATCTTGGTTAACAATTTGAGCTGCTTGGAAGAGTTTTACAAATACGACATTTACAAGAACATGTAATGAATTGATATCAAATTGAAATCATGTCGATCCGACGCCAGTAAAATTTTATTTGTGATTTGAAGTAAATGCGCTGAGTTGCCTTCTAAACCGAGTTGCTGTGGGGTTTTGAAATTTTTTTTAATACCACATATGTTGCCGACCAAAGCTAATTTTTGGATATGTCATAATATAAAAAATTCCTTACTTTACTATTAAATTACATGAAGTTTCGGGGTCGATAGTTATGCAAACGAAATTATTTTTGAAATTGTCATTGAGATAGAAAACAAAAATAGCAACATTATTTTTTCATGTCACGTCAATAACTGCATATACGGTAAATTGGATGCATATACGGTAAGTTGCATATAAGTGTGGTGGATGAATATATGGTAAGTTGCATATACGGTATGTTATTTTTATATACGGTAAGTTGTATATACGATGTGTTGGTTGCATATACGGTATGTTAGTTGCATATACGGTAAGTTGGATACATATACAGTATGTTAGTTGTATATACGGTATGTTAGTTGCATATACGGTACATTGGATCACACAACTTCACATTAAACATCATTGAACATAAATATCCTAGATCATATCGACCCCAACTCATTTTAATCTTTAAAAGTAAAATAAAAGATTGGTGAATAGTCATATCTCCATCTAGGTACAACTCGATCAACTTGTCGACTATGGTCGATCTTTTTTTTTAAGAGTGCGATCACAGAACTTCTTGTTAAACATTCTTAACCATAGAAATACTGTATCATATTGATCCAAACTCATTTAATTTTTAAAAGTAAAGTAAAAGGATTGATAAGCAATCAAATCTCTATCTACATATAACTCGATCAATTTATTGCCTATGCACGACATTAATCAATCTTGTTCTTTTTAGAGTGTGATCACACAACTTCACGTTAAACGTCCTTGAATATAAATATCCTAGATCAACTTGTGGCCTATGTACGACGTTAATCAATCTTATTCTTTTTAGAGTGTGATCACACAACTTCACATTAAAACGTCCTTGAACATAAATAGTCATATCTTTGTCTAAGTACAACCCGATCAACTTGTCGCCTATGGTCGATCTTTTTTTTAGAGTTCGATCACACAACTCATTTAATTTCTAAGTAAAGTAAAAAGATTGGCGATTAGTCAAAATTTTCTTCTACGTACTACTCGATCAACTTATCGTCCATGCACGACTCTAGTCAATCAATCAAGAGGGGACACTTGTTTATTATAGAATAAAATAATACGGATAAAATGAATTGACCAATCTAATACGTATAACCTAACGTTTATTGTAGAATATTTAATTACTAACCAAGCATTAACAATTAAAATTGAGAAACAGAATATTATTTATAGAATATTTACTTTCTAATCAAGATTAACAATTGAAATTTATTGAAATTGGGAATCAAACTTACAGTGAATAAATGGAACAGAATTCAAGCCGCCAATTTAAGTGAATAATTGCTATTTGACGTTTTTAGTTTCTTTTTCCATATTTTGCACCAGATTGTTTATATTCTTCTTTAATGGATTAATTCTTGTAATTTCAATTTGGGAATCAAAATTATGGTGAATAAATGGTATAGCAATAAGCGGCCAATTTACATGAATAATTTGACGTTTTAGTTACTTTTTCCATATTTTGCACCAATTTTTTAGATTCTTCTTTGATGGATTAACTATTGGGATTGCAATTGGACGTAGCGAATATACTATCCTATTTAAATAAATAAATAAATGAATAATTAATTGCAACTATAGTTTCAATTTTTTTTTAAAAAAGTGCAAAGGAATCTCAAATAAATTATTAAAAATTAAAAAAATTAGTCCTCTTTAATTTTCTTTTTCTTTAAAATTTAAATAGGCTGTTATATTCATCATTTCATAGCTCCATATTGAAAAATTGAACGAAAATGAATAGAAATGATGGTTTCCGCAATCAAATATGTAATTAAGAGTGAAAATGCCAAAAAATAAAAGGTATGAACGTTTTTTGCAATAATTGTAAAAGGTGTGGATATTATGTGTTAATTACATTTTTAATAATTTTTTGGGACTCATATGCGCTTTTTAAAAAAAAAATTAGAACTATGATTGTAATTATTTTTTTCGTTTTCCTTTTGTTTTATTTAAAGAGAATGGTATATTAGTCATTTCACAATTTTTAATTGAGAATATGGATGAAAATGACATTTTGCATAATGAAAGATGAAAATAAAGGTGAAAATGCCAAAAAAAATTAAAGGTAGCGACGTTTTCCTCAATAATAATGAAAGGTGAGGACGTTATATACTAATTACCCAAAAATTAACACGCCTTTATTTTAAATATTATTTTAATATCTAGTAGAATCTTTCAATTAAACAATTCGATCAACAAAACTCCTTTACCCATTCGATTCGAAGTTACGATTTTGGTTGATATCGAAATGAAATTTCTTTGTAAATTTTAAGATACCACCAATGGTATATGCCACACTTTTTTATTTCCAAACATCTTAAATGTATTGTTTTATAACTTTTAATATCTTGTTGGATTGATCTTAAAGTTGTCAAATAATCAAGTCATTTTAGGTGTTCTGTTAACTCAAGAAAAAAAATATTATGGAACATGTCATTAAGAAGCTGCAAAAGGATAGCTTCTCCAATTATCTATCATTCAAATATCAATTCAAACCCTACTTAATTATTGGATAATTCTACTTGTACCTAATTTTTTACATAATCTTTTATCGAATTGACAAGTGACTTCCCCCCATTGAAGGGGGCGGCTGGAGGACAAGTGACAGCCCCCTATTGAGGGGTTGAGCCCACAGCCGCCTCCCAACAGGAGACCACCACTTGTCAATTCGGTAAAAGATTATGTAAAAAGTTAGACATATATAGTACAACCGTTAATTATTTTAGTTCCCTATACTATATCAATTATGTTTTTCTGAAACGAGCAGCAGAGTTGTTTACTCAAGCTTCAAATCCCCTAAATAGTAAGTAGGTAAAAAAAGGAAAGTGACAACTACTAAAAGACTACATATAGCCTTCACCAATCCATTCGTTTCAAGCTTGATCATGCCCTTAAACTCGTTACCTTGTTTGAGTGAACTCGTTGGCTCTGCCCTCTATTCGGTCGGAACCCTATTCGAGATTCACTCCGCAACCCAGAATCAATTAATTGAATATCCTCCTAACAACAGTCAACAAAATAAATTCAAGGCATATCTTGACATAGAAGCCCCTGACCCGTTCTTAAAATAAATGAAACATGGACGACACGAAGACCTCACCGAGATTTTATACTCATTATCGCAACCCACAAATTTAAACCAGAACTCATATATAACTACGACGAAAATATATACAAGAAACACCAAGAATACCAAAACCCTATCTTTAATATGCATCAGCCATGTAAATATACACATTATTTCCCCAATGACGATAAGCAGATAACATTCAGCAAAATCGGAAATACATAGCACATAATACAGTGGATTAACAAACAAAATCGACTGCAGAATTGGTGAAATATCTATAAATGCAATACATTTATCTCTCTTATTGTAACAAGGAAAATGAGCTTCACTATCCACTTTACAGCCAACCCAAGTATATGCTCAAAGTTTCATCACAAGCCACTACTATAAAAAATTCCCATAACGAGGAATAATAGAAACATTAAACAAAAAAAAAAAAAAACTTGGAAGTTGGAAATATTAGGTCATACTAAAATTGGATCTCCCTGCCAGCTAGTGCTACGAGCAAACAAGTCTCTCGTAGAATAAAATGTAGCCATGATCCGTGTTACTAGAATACTCCTGCGCTGCACCAAAGAAAGTCTGAACAGCAGACTCCTCAATCATCTCCACATTCTCATCGTCAAAAAATAACCAATGATTGTGACTTTTCACGAGGCTGACGTAGTGTCCATGGTTCGGACCACTCCCTACATGGACTACCACAGCAAATAAGGAATATTCAGCATCTGCATCCTCAACTGTATTGCTCAGCCTCAGCTCGAGAGGGAAGACGACACGGTAAGATAGCTTTTTATAACGGCCGAGTTGTTCGATGAACTTAAATCTCTTCAAATGAATGACCAGGATGTGAGGTGGTTTTTTAATCTTCATTCTCTTCTGGGCCTCCTGTAAACTGCACATTGGAACAACTCTCGGTACCAATTAGTTAAAACGTGTGGAGCCTTTCAGTGAAGCTTGAGTCGAAGTTGCTTTTTGTTCCCTAAAATGTGTAAATAACTTGCCTTTTTCTTATACAATTTAAGTGTAAAATTAATTATTATGAAAGTAACTCTTTACACTATTTTCAAAATAAGTAACTTAATTCCAATTTGAGCAATTAAACAATTATTTATTTTAAGACTTAATAAATTATAAGTAACTTTTTAAGCGTAACAAAAATTCTTTTTTTAAGTTCTTTCACTAAGAATCAAATCGAGCACTTTAGTTCCTACCTCGAACTAGAGTGCCAAATGATTCTAGCTACCTATCCTAAAACAACATCTAACAGCCTCACCATTGAACCACCCTCGCCCCCCAAGAAAATAAAAATAAATTAATCCTCCAAAAGGTAATAGAACAGACTTTTCAGAGAAGAGTGGAATGGAATGGAAACTTTCGAGTGTGTGTGGGTGGTGGGTGGTTGTATTCTAACATATATTTTTTACTTCTTAATTTAATGAAGTTAATCTAAGGAGTTGAAGTTAAATTAAAGACATTAAATATATGGGCAGGTTTTCTGATCAGCAGAACTCATACATTACGAAAGCATTCCAAGAAAATAGATAGCTTCAATCCTTGTCGAAGCTATTATTATGTCTAAACTCATTCTTATCAATGAAAAACAAGTTCATCCAATAAAAGATTACCTGATAGTCAGGTTAGAACATACACATATTCACAATATCTATGTGAAATGAAAATGTTGTTTACCTGCAACACTTGTCGCAGAAAAATTTGTCTTCTGCATTTAAAGTCTCAGTTGAACTAAAATTTTTGAGACAGCTTGTAATAGAACTGTTCTGTTCAATATCAAGGCTCAAGTCCAGAAATGTTTCGTCCCTTGCTGTCACTGTCTCACAACGTAAGCACCTCGTTTCATTTGTCAATATACCCTGGACAGTAATGGACATCAATGAATTCCTGAGTAGTTCAATGGTGCAACGAAAATTTAATGCATCCAAGAAAGACCTATCTAGTTGTTTGATAAAAACAGTAGAACAGAAAAATCAGTAGGCACATAAATACCAGCCACTGCTTAGTGGCACTAGCTGGGAAATAACAGAGTGGTGCAGCTTAAATTTTCATAAATGGAGCCAGCAATTACTCAACACATCTGAGGCACAGAACCTCAATAATGAAGAGAAGCCACACAAATTTGCACTTTCTTGCCCCTTATTATGCATTATAGATCACAAGGAAGCAAGAAAATGATTGTGGAAACAAAATTCACCTGGAAATTTTTGTGCACCCAAGTGACTATAGGCTCCTTTTGATGACCATTAACAGACATATTATTTGGTCCATTAGAAATCTTTTCCGATGGAGATGAAGATTCTTGATCACTCTTAGAAGCGCGGGCCTCTTTCTCCAGCAAGTCAGCCAGTTCATTTAACAAATAGTTGAGAAATTCATGAGCATCCTAAAATAAGATATGAACAATATTAGCAGATCGAAGCTGTTTTTACATGACATTCCAAGAAAATAGGCAATAATTAATGCAATCCTAAAATCCAGGGGTAGAAAAGCATTCAGTGATTTATACAGTACATAAAGGATCGCAGTGTAATTTTTACTTCATCCAACAGATGATTTCATAAGAAAGGGCAGTGGGATAAAGTAAATAGGCTCAAACTAAATTGTTCGGGAGCATAAGCATCATAGAACCTACTAAAAAAATTTCCAAGATAGAGGCCACCAGAACAATTATCCCTAAAATCTTAAGAGCGTCAAATGTCTCCTCTAGCACTTCAAAAGAAGAAATGTGTAATTGCAACTAATAAAGTGAAGCACAGTAAAGTACCTCTGTCTATATATGAAAAAACATTACGAAGAAAGTTAATGGTTTCAGTCAACCAAGAAGCAAAATATAATTATGCATACACAATTGATGATAACTCATGTGAAAAGTAGGTATATGAGAAGTTCGAGAAATTATGAAAGCATTCAATAATAAATGAATTTTATGTTTTAGTTTAACACATGCATCTTAAGAAAATATCAATATCCATGGTGACACGTTGCTGTAGGAAATGGATTACAGATGACAGGACATAAATAGAATTAATTGGAGATATAATTGGTCCTCAACAATCACAACATTTTCTGTTCTTTCCTGGCAAAGATAATTTGAAGTTTTCTTGTACCTTCGAACCCTATGCCTTTAATATTGTGACCTAACCCCTATCTTCTACCAGTCCTTACCGGTCATCAACCCACTATTGCTTCTAAAAGATCCCTCTGTCAACTTTTACTATCAGATCAGAATTCAACATATTACGAGCAAAACTTATTAGCAAATTTGACCAAATTCACATCAAAGAATGTGAGTCTACCTGAAAAGCCTAAGACAAGAGTGAAATGCAGTGCAAGGATATTATAGGGGATAAAGACAAACACGCTATTGCATACAAACAGATAATTGACATATCCGAGCAGAATTAGCTTTGCCATCCTTGATTTTGGAAGTGAAGCATAGCAATCTGTTAATATCATCATTCACTAAATACAACTAAATCTAAATCATCCAAAATACCCGGTTCTTTAGCACTCAAGTCTTAATATGTGTTCGTCTAAGTATTCCTAGCTGACAACCATCTGACAAGGGACTATGACATTACATATCAAACTCAATGGATGTCAATATAATTTCTACCATGGCATAATATATCCGTGACTTTTATTTATGTTTAACAAGCAAAATTCATCCATGTACTTTTGTTTAGATATTTTGAGTGATAGGACAATTTGTAAGCTCCATATCTAGCATCCTCAACGAGGAAGGTTACACATACCTGGTGCATATAGCTACGAAAAATTTCATTTTGCTTCCTCAATCTCTGTACAAACCGCTTTGGAGCAATAACACCAGTTTTTCTCTTTTGCGAGCTTATCTACATGGGAAAACACATGTAAGCCCACAAGAAAGAAAAGATATTTTGGGGAGTTTGTATGTGTGTGTATTTGGGGTGGGAAGGGAGTATTACTGAAATCACAGAATGAGCAGAAGCAAGCATTAACTTCGTAGCCTTTTAATATAGATGAGAAAAAGCATTCCAGATGCCATAAAACATAAATGTTATGATCCAACAAGGTCACATCTCATCACAGTTCTTATGCAAGTTTCAACCTACTGGCTACAATCAAATTTAGCACCATTTGATTCAACTACCCTGGAATTCCTCAACCCAGACTCCAACATGACCCCGATCGCTTCATGCACCTCATCACTGCTAACAGACCATTGTACAAACATCTCCACGTAGTGACTCAGATTCGTGTACAATTACAAAGTTAGACACGGAGATCTAACAGAAAATCTTCTCGAACATATTCAATAGATACCATGTTCCATTAGGCGATTAAAGAACGCTTTATGATTCCCAACAAGATAGGGTCTTATAATACATAATATTAGGTCATGTCAATTCCGACATCACAAAGTTTATGTCACAATTTACGCTCCGTTGTATTTGTTTTCTAATGATGTTATATGTGCTGCAAATAATCCTAATTATAACCTTTTTCTTGAAAGATCTTTGCAAATAATTCTAATGATGTTACGGAAAATACGGTTGAAACTTGAATACAGTTAGTGGTCTTTACAATCTTAAACCGTTGACCAAGACACCAAGTGAATGATATCCTATGGCACGGATCTTGCAAAATGAAATGAATTCCTTCAACTGATCAATTTGCTAAACCAAGTTTTTAAAATTCAAGGTGGAATTCAGCAACAACATAAAAATATTTTCCCCGACCGTTGTAGCTTCCAGGTAACCAATTCTAGAAGGTTTATATACGCAAGAGAGCCACAACTGACTTATTTAAAAATAAAAAAATAAAATAAAATAAAAAATGAGATACCAATCACATAATTTGACAAGAAAGTCAGCCCTCTCCAAAAAATGCTTACCTGTGTAAATAAATCTGCTAGGCACGTCATGAGATTCTCATCTGCATCAGCCGGACTTTTGTTATTTGAATAATATTCTAGCAACTGCTCGCGGAATGGAACACAGAAATAAAGAGCCTGCATTAAATGGAGAATGAAATTAAAAAGAATCTGAAAAGAAAAAAATTATGTTCAGTACGCATGCTTTATTAACTGTGAAGACGAAACATACTAAAACAATAATAGGAACGAATTTCAAAAATCAAAAAATGCCCAGCTAATTACAGCCACTATCTAATACTGATGTGGTCTGCCGACGTCTTATGATCAATGTATCTCAATAGAGTGAGGATCATGAATTCATAATTTATATACCTCCAACCAGAGTCATCATTACCAGAGAACAATGGATAAACCAAATCAATTATTTTTTAGACACGCTAGCATAGGATAAACAAAGTGTGTTCAACCAAGAACTACAGATAACATATTTAATTGATTCAAGTATTGAATTAAGTTTTACACTTCAACTGAAATAAATGGTGAATAATTTAATCTAAACCAAGTACAGAGCAAAGGATCCATAACAAAGAGGCATGTCATGATCTGTCCAGTAATATAATACACGGAAGTAAAAGAGTTATAGTTTAAACATGAAAGATATAAGATGTAAAGAACAGAGATGTAACTTAATTTTTCCTTTCCTAGTATAGTAAAACTTAAACTTCAATAAGGATGCTATCTTAGTTCAAAACTACGGAAGAAAGAAATGCATACTACGTAAATTCTAAATTTTGTCACGTGCTTTTTTCAATTTTCCATTCGGATATATTCCTTCAGAAGCTTAGTCTGTCACATTTGCTTCTATTATCCAGCTCCAAAAAGGAGCTAGAAAAGGTGCATCTTGACATTCCCTTAAACACCACCACCCCCCCCAAAAAAAAAAAACCTCAATCTCTTCATAAGGGCACTTGTGATCCAATTTAAACCAAAAACAATCTGCCATCTTTATTCTAGCAATACAAGTCAATTGTCACAAGTTAAACCAATGGTAAAAAACAGCACGGTCACCATCATTTCTTGTTAACTTATCAGCACAAAAGCAATGAACTATTGTATATATCCCCATATTCACTGAGAAATTTATTTCATCCTATTTAATAACCAAGCAAAAAAATTCCAATCAGGCACTCACAGTTAAACAGTAAAACTTGATTGCTTCGCAAGAAAGTACAGTTGACAAAACACTAAGTCACTGTTTAGTTCAGCTACAAAAATAGATTAAAATCTAAATTAAAATCAACAATTAATTGTAACCAAATATTTCACGAGTGCCATAGCTTTTTCACCATACATTCAAGATCTTTTATCAAAATTGATTTTTATCTAAACCGAAAAGGGGCTAAATTCACGCATTATTAAAGTCGCATATATTGACATAGAAACACGAATAATTACTTATATTCACTCAGAAATATTTGCTCCACCTTCATCAAGAAGCAAAAAAGTAAAGAAACCCAACCACAGATGAACAGTAAAATTGATTGAAATGAATCTCGCAAGAAAACACTAATAAAACCACTAAATTCACAAATAATTACACTGCAGGTAGAAACATATAAACTCGAATAACTACAAAGAGATATAGGAATGATCGTAATGCAATATCAAGAAACCTGAAGAACGCTGTTGCAATAGCAAGTGTTGCCGAAATTTTCGAGGCCAAAATATCGCTCGCCTTCGGGGAATTGGTCTCCGAGTGCCTTCTCCAGTTTCGACCCCGCTGCCCCCATACCTCCTCACTTCATGCAAAAACTATGTGTCTATACTGAATTCAGAATCGGAGATAAATTGGAGAATTGGTTTGCGATTGGATTGGGGAAAATGAAACGAAGAAAAGGGCTTCGGTAGCGGATGTGGAAAATAGACATTAAAACAATATTTTATTAGCGTCAAAGGTGGGCGTGGGGAGAAATTATGTTAGTTGAAAATAAAAATTCATCAAACTCGTATAAATTCATTTTTCATGAAAATAAAGAAAATGCAATTTAAAGTAATTTTATTTTGAAATTCAATTTTCATTTTCATGTTGCAATCAAACAGATAAAGTGAAATTCGTTTTCGTCGCAAGTGACATTTTTCATGAAATTCGTTGCAATGATCTTATAAGTAAATTTTTATTTTAAGGATGTTTTGATATTTTTTTTTATTACACTCTTTGATTTAATAGTCATTTTCAATCACACGATATTTAATTAAAATGTAAATTTTAAAAAAAAATTCTTCATTTTTAATAACATATTATCTATCACATTACTATTTAAAATGCATTATTCCTTTAAGAATGCACATTAAGGCTTATTATTGTTTTTTTTTTAATATTACTTGTTTAAAAGTATATTTATAATTAAATTAATTTTAATTTAATAAATAAAATACTATTTACTTTAGAGTTGACTGAGTTGTTAAGTTGAGTAAGATCATGAACAAATTACTTAAAAGTATACGTGTAATCTTGATCATAACCTAAAATACGATCTTATCATGTTATTCAAGAAGTGATCTTTTCAAAATAGTAAAATTGAAACTTATAAGTTACTTTTATTTATAATAAATATAAAGAAAAAATTACCCAAGGGATGACTACCTACAAGATAAGGAATTATGATCTTGTTTGGTACAGCTCAAAATTGGATTAAAATTGAAAATATGGTTGTTATTGAGTCTCACTCATCTAATAAAAGTCATCTAAGAAAAAATTACCCAAGGGATGAC
>CAIGRQ010103339.1:0-20242 GCA_903798375.1 Fraxinus sp. D2006-0159 | reverse complement strand
CGGGTTATAATTGGATTTTTATTCATTATTGTGTTTATTTTAATAAAAAATGTAGAAGGACAAATAATGAGGATGCTAGGGAGGTTAAATATGGTTGGGATGTACGTCCGTTTTATAAACAAAAAAAGTTTTCAAACTTTGATACGTACATTTATTTATTTATTGTTTAAGCTATCTACGTATTAATAAAGGTTTGTATGTTGTTACATATGAATAGATATGAGATCTGATTCATTACATTGTCTATTAATAGGAAGAATCAATAGGGAGGAGAGGAGAGACGCGAGTGGACGTTTGAACTTNAAAAAAGTTTTCAAACTTTGATACGTACATTTATTTATTTATTGTTTAAGCTATCTACGTATTAATAAAGGTTTGTATGTTGTTACATATGAATAGATATGAGATCTGATTCATTACATTGTCTATTAATAGGAAGAATCAATAGGGAGGAGAGGAGAGACGCGAGTGGACGTTTGAACTTACCTCTAGAATTAGAATTACAGTGATGAGTGTATTTAATTCATGCATTCAATACTATTTAAACTTGATAAATTGTTCGTTCTTAAGAGTTTTTAGACCTTTTTGATGTGTGTATTAGTATTGTTTTATATATTAGGTGATATGGTGAAAAGGGGCCAATCATGGAGCTTTAAGAGGCCAATGAGTGATGAAGGAGATGAGAAAAAGAAAAGAAGACTTAGAAATTGGCAACGAATGAAAAAAGAAGTAAAAGATGAAGAAAAATGAAGAAGGGAAACAATACAAGGTAGAGCCTAGGTGCTACTGAAGCTGAAAACAGAATTTTAAAGTTTATTTGCGTTGTTATTCTTAATACGTTTAATTAACATGTGATGTGATCCATGATACAATGGCAAGTCCGAACAAGGATTTGTTGATCGTGGAGGAAGGACCAATGACAAGGTCACAGGCAAAGAATGTCAATGAAGATATGGGATTGCTTGTTCAAGCAATAGTGGACGAAACATTGAATACAACAAGCAAATGAACAAGTTTCATGTTGAGTTTTGAAGAAGAAACTTGATGGTTCAATTTAATTCAAACAACAGATGAGGGACCTAAACAGAAAAGCTATGTGACTGCATAGTGTAAATAGGCATGCTACTGCATGCCTCCATAACGAAACAAAACTGAATGCTATCAATTGGCTTATGCAATCGCATGTGAGGAGCCTATGCGGCCGCATAGTACATTTCTGGACAAATATTTTCTAAATTTCGCTTAGAATTCTATTTTAGTTAAAACTCATGTATGTTATATTTTTGATATCTTTTAAGGCCTAATTCCGTTTTTAAGTAGGTTAATTTTATGGATTCCATATAAATAGGACTCATTCCATTCATTGTAAAAACACACAATTATGGAGAGATTAATTGAAAAGCATTATTGTTTTCTTCTTGTTCTTCATCTAATTAATTATGAACTTATCAAGATTATTTCTTGTGACATTCAAACAAATCGAGTGAGATTGTTAAGTCTTGTAATCACGAAGTCAACATATTGTCGGCGATTGTGTTAGTTCTTTGGTTCAATATTTTTTAATCAAGGTCAAACAATAATTCTTGGCTTTCGTGGGATTGAATCAATCTTGTGTGGGTTTCATAGCTACTATTGCTACATGTGTTTGCATCATTTGGTATCAGAGCAAGACTCAAAAAATCAAGTTTATATCTTTTTTTCTTTTCCCTTTTTGTTTGAGTCTTTTGTTTTTCATTCTTCGTGTTCTTCATGTTCTTCATTTTTTTTAGTTCAATACATAAAATCAAGGTTATATCCTTTCGTTTTCCTTTTTTGTTCGAATCTTGTATTTTTCATTCTTCGTGTTCTTCACGTTCTTCATTTTTTTAGTTCAATACATAAAATACCAAAAAAAAAGTTTCAAAATTTGTTTGTGTTTCAAAATTAGCTTCTGTTTCTTTTGCTGGTATCTAGTTGAATTTTCGAGCAAAAAAATAATCGAAAATTCCAACAGCATATAATTTCATTTTTTTTAGTAAAAAAGAAAAATAGAAATTCCAAGTTCAAAAGTATCCAATTCAAATTCAAGAAACACTTTCTTAAATTTTTCCTTAGTATTCCATTCAAAGTGTCAATTCCTACTTCTTGAATCATTTTTTTCTTACTCAAATATTTGTTTGAAGCTCTGTAAGGATTGAATTTTAATTGATATCGAATTAATTCTTTGAAACACTTAAAAGAAAGCATTGAGTAGTAAAATGCAAGAGTGGTGAGACTAATAGAGGGAAAAACCAATTTGAGTGATACACGAGCATATACACGTGAGGTAAATATGAAATTAGATTTAGGATGTCGGATAGAGACAATTCTACTTTAAACAAGAATAATAATCAAGTCAACATGTCGGATTACGTGATTCAATGGTTCTAAAGGTTGTTTGAGGATGTGAGAGACATATTGGATAGGCAAGACACATTGCTTGCTAATTTACATAGGAAACAACCTAGAGAAATTCCCAATGTAAGGAGGTAAAGAAGGCGGGATCATAGAGCGGATTTTGCTTGCAGATAGTGACATTAATGAAGATGCATTAGTGGATGCATACTTGGAGTGGGAAAGAAAGTAGAGTTGATATTTGATTGCCACAACTACTCGGAGGAAAAGAAGGAAAATATTGCAGTACTTGAAGTTACCGATTATGCAATCATTTGGTGGAATCAAGTAGTAACATCTAAGAGGAAGAACTGTGAAAGGTCTACTAATACATGGGAATAATTGAAGGCTATCATGAGGAAGTGGTTCATGCCTAATCATTATTATAGGAAGCTTCATAAAAAATGCAAAGCCTCTACCAAGGTTCTAAGAGAATAGATGATTATCACAAGAAGATGGAGATTGCTATGATTAGAGTGAATGTTGAGGAAGATAAAGAAGCCACCATGACCCAATTTTTGAATGATTTTAATAGAGAGATATCTAATGTGGTAGAGTTGCAACATTATGCGGAGTTGAAAGACATGCTACATGTAGCTATGAAAGTGAAAAGACGATTAAAGATGAAGGGGACAAGTAGACATTCATTAGATTCTTCGGGGTTTAACACTTCTTAGAAATCGAAGTAGGATAACAATAAAGGTGAAGGGGCTGTTTCAAAAAGTAAGACTGGCCTACCGAAGGGAACGAAGAAAGTTGCTAGCAAAGCGACACCCAAGGAAGATTCCTCGCCCTCTAGCAATCGGGATATCAAATGCTTTAGGTGCTTAGGATTGAGATACATTGCTTCTCAATGTTTAAACAAAAGGGCGGAGATCTTGCGCGAAAATGGAGAAGTGGTGGGTGACAGTGAGGGTGAATATGATGACATGTTGGAATTGGAATATGCTAGTAATGGTGAGAAAGTGGAGTATGTAGTGGGAGAGCTATTGGTTACACAATGAGCTCTTAGTGCTCAAATCGAAGTGGATGACTTGGAACAACAAGAGAGCACATATTTCATATGAGAGATACATAAAAAATGAGGTATGTAATATTATTATTGATGGAGGTAGTTGTACCAATCTGGCTAGCACTACACTTGTTGAGAAATTGTGATTAACTATGCTAAAGCATCCTAGGCCTTACAAATTGCAATGGTTGAATGAATGTGGAGAGGTTAAGGTGAATATGCGAGTGTTGGTGAGTTTCTCAATTGGTAGATACCATGATGAAGTGATGTATGATGTAGTTCCTATGTATGATGGGCATATTTTGTTGGGAAGGTCATGGTAACATGATAGGAAGGTGATTCATGACAGGTACAAAATAGGTACAAATTTACTAAGGATGGAAAATTTATTGCTCTTGCTCCGTTGACACCCCAAAAAGTGTATGAAAATCAAATCAAATTGAAAAGTGAAGAAGAAAAAAGGTTGAGAGAAAAAGGGAATAAGATTGATCTTTCACAACAAGAGAACAAGAAAGAAAATAACGAAGTAGCTAAAAGCGGGAAAAAAGAGTAGAACCACAATAGAGGAAAGAAAAAGAGTCTTTAAGATGAGAGAAAAGTCGAGGGTGAATTTCTTTGCGAAAGGAAGTGAGTTGATGAGGGCATTAGTTGAGAACTAACATATGATCTTATTTGTTTATAAAGAGTTACTCCTCAATCTTGAGGAGTCTAATACACCCTCCCTAATTTGGCTACTTCTTATTCCCAGGGGACATGCTTAACGGGCTACCACCCATTCGAGGCATTGAACACCAAATTGATTTCATTCCTAGAGCTATCATTCCAAACAAGTCGACTTATCGAAATAATCCCTACGAGATGAACTTCAAAGGCAAGTGGAAGAATTGATGAGAAATTGGTATGTGAGGGAGAGTATGAGTCCATATGCTTGTGCCAAAGAAAGATGGAACCTGGATGATGTATGTAGACTGCAGGGCCATCAATAATATAATGGTAAAACATCGTCACCCTATTCCTAGGTTAGATAATATGTTAGTTGAATTACAAATCATACATATCTAGTAAAACTGATCTTAAAAGTGTTTATCATCATATTAGGATGAGGGAATGAGATGAATGGAAAATCGCTTTTAAAACTAATGGGTTGTATGAGTGGTTAGTCATGCCATTTAGACTTACTAATGCACCTAGCACATTTATAAGATTAATGAATCATGTTTACGTGCATTCATAGGTAAACTCGTAGTAGTTTACTTTGATGACATCTTGGTATGTAGTAAGGATCTAAATGAACATATATGGCATTTAAGATGTGTGCTTGTGGCCTTAAGGCAAGAACAACTTTATGTTAACTTTAAAAAGTACACATTTTGCATGGAAATTTTTTTTTCTTGGTTATTTCGTTAGTGCAAAGAGTATTGAAGTGGATAAGAAGAAAATCAAAGCCATCAAGGAGTGGCCAACACGTAAAAGCATAATTGAGGTGAGAAGCTTTCATAGGTTAGCTAGTTTTTATAGTCTTTTTGTTAAAGACTTAGCACATTTGCCACACCACTAACGAAAATTGTAAAACAAGTTTACGATTTCACAGGGACATTGAACAAGAACATGGTTTTAATACTATTAAGGATATGTTGTGTACTGCACCGATTTATCATTACCTAACTTTAACAATACTTTTGAGATTGAATGTGATGCTTCAGGTATAGGTATTAGAGTTGTTTTGATGTAGGATAAAAGACCAATGGCTTACGTTAGTGAAAAGTAAAATGGAGTAGCTCTCAACTATCCTACATATGACAAAGAAATGTATGCACTCAATCGAGCTTTAGAAACATGGCAGCATTACCTATGGCCAAAGGAGTTCATATTTTACACCGACCACGAGTCTTTGAAGCCTTTAAAGGGTCGAGGTAAGCCAAACAGGAGACATTCAAGGTGGATGGAGTTCATTGAGATATTTTCTTATGTTATTCGGTACAAACAAGGTAAAGAAAATATGGGAGCCCTTTGTCAATAAAGTACGTACTTCTAACTTCTTTAGGTGTCAAATTGCTAAGATTTGAATATGTTAAGGAAATGTATGCTAATGATCTAGATTCTTCTAATATATACGAATCATGTGATTCATGTGATAAGGGTGCTATGGATAGTTTCTTTAAGCATAATGGATATTGGTTTTGGAAAAATAAATTAAGTGCTCATAATGTTCAATGAGAGAATTATTAATACGTTAAGCACATAGTGGAGGTCTAATGAGTCATTTTGGGGTTAACAGGACTTAAGAGATGCTAATTGAACATTTTTATTAGCCTAAGATGAAAGATGGTGTTGATTAGGTTTATAGTAAATGCATCACTTGTAAAAAGGCTAAATCTAAAGTTTTACCTCAGAGTTTATATGTGTCATTATGTGTTCCTGGTGAATCTTGGGTTGATGTATCTACGGATTTTGTGTTGGATTTACCTAGGACTAAGAAATGAAGAGATTCTATATATAAGATGACTCATTTCATTCTATGTCATAAAACTGATAATGCCACTAATATTGCGGATTTATTCTTTAAGGAAGTAGTACGCTTACATAGGGTACTTAGGAGTATTGTATTGGATAGGAATGTTAAGTTCTTTAGTCATTTTTGGAAGGTTTTGTGGGGTAAATTAGGAATAAAGATATTATTCTCTACAACTTGTCACCCACAAACAGATGGGCAAACTGAAGTTATTAATAGGACTATGATACAACTATTGCACACTATAGTCAATAAGAACTTGAAGAGTTGAGAGAATCGCTTGCCATTCAAAGAATTTGCATATAATAGGGCCACACATTCTACTACTCCTTATACTCCATTTTAAATTGTTTATGATTTTAATCCACTAACACATTCAGATGAGAGAGGTAACATAGATGGAAAGAAGAAGACCGAGTTGGTAAGATCCTTCCACAAGAAGGTATGGTGCCAGATTGAGAAGAAAAATGAGCATTGTGTTTCTCGAGCAAATAAGGGACGAAAGCACGTTACATTTTAACCCGAAGATTAGGTTTGGGTACACTTAAGCAAAGAGCACTTTTCAGAACAATGAAACTTGATTGTAGCCATGGGGAGATGGTCCATTCCAAATCCTTGAAAATATCAATTACAATGCCTACAAATTAGATCTTTTTGGTGATTATGATGTTTCGACTACCTTTTAATGTCTCCGATCTTTCTCACTTTGATCCAATACAGATTCGAGGTTGAATCCTTTTGAAAAATGAGGGGATGATGTGATCCATGATACGAGGGCAAGTTCAGGCATTAATCTGTTGATCATGGATGAAAGACCAATGATGAGGTTACAGGCAAAGAAGGTGAAGTAAGCTATGTGATTAATTGTTCAAGAAATAGTGGATGAAACATCGAACACAACAAGCAAATGAACAAGTTTCATGTTAAGCTTGAAGTAGTCAACTTGGTTCAAGCAACAATGAGAGAGTTGAAGGAAAAGCTATGCAACTACATAGTGTAAATAAGCATGCGACTGCATGCCTCCATATCAAACAAAAATTAAAGACTGTTAATTGGCCTATGCAACCGCTATGCGGCCGCATAGTACATTCCTGGACACATATTTTCCAAATTTCGCTTAGAATTCTATTTTGGTTAAAACTATTGTATGATATATTTTTGATATCTTTTAGAGTTTAATTCTATTTTAAGTAGGTTTTATGGTTCCATATAGAGGTGGCAATGGCCGAATAGATGCTCGGCTTGTTATTTGCTGGCCGAGCCGTGAGCTCATGGTTCGTGGGCTGAGCCGACTCGCGAGCTCTTTTTTTTTTTTTAATAAAATTTAAGCCTTTTAAAAAAAATCACACAGTTATTGAGCGATTAATTGCAAGACATTATCGCACAGTTTTTGTTCTTCATTCAATTAATTCTGAACTTATCAAAATTATTTCTTGTGACGTTCAAAATCGAGTGAGATTCTTGATTCTTGTAATCACATTCAAAATATTGTCGGCGATTGTTGGTTCTTTGGTTCAGTATTTTTGAATCAATCTTAAATGTTGATTCTTGGCTTTATTGGGATTGAATCAATCTTGTGTGGGTTCGCATCAACATGCATTGATTGATTTGATGTTTAGGATTTGTCACTCATGAAAGGAAATTTTGAATTGATCATAGATTAACACAACCTACGTTTTATAGGTTTAAAGAGAAGTATAATTCCTTCGAATCTTTCCATAAAAAACCATAAAACTTGATAATTCTTGGATTTTTTATTCAGAATGGAGATATTGGAATTAAAATTTAGAAATAATTTTCACTCGACACTCGAGAGAAGGAGTAGAAATATATTAGTATTCATGCTTATAAACTTGGAAATACATTTGGAGATAAGCAGAGAATTAAGAAATATAGTTGATAGTTAGATGAAATCAAACTCTAAACTCGTCTCAAATTTCCATATAGACTTGCATTCAATCGTTGATTTTTTGTATAAATATTATAATTACCAGTTAACATTGATTTTAATTTAGACTTATTTATTCTCTAATAGTTTGTTTGCTGGTGCTTTCAGCTATTTATACAAAGATTGAAGAATTTTGAATTATTATCCTTTGATCCTAAAATCGAAAGAGCATTCCGAAGATTAAGGCTACAAGGAGAAATGAACTCAAAGTAATGACAGCAAATGAAAACCAACAACAACGAGCTATTTGTGCCACCAGTTGTTAATAACAACTACTCTGGTATTGTCCACCAAATTATCGGGCCAACAACTTTGAACTGAAGCTCGCATTGATTAGCATGATACTGCAGAATTAGTTTGGGGGATCTCCACTAGAAGATCCAAATCTTCATCTTGGTACTTTATTGGAGATCCGCAATGCTATAAAAATGAATGGTGTTACTGAAGACACCATTAAACTATGTTTGTTTCATTTCTCCTTAAGGGATAAAGCAAAGGGATGGTTTCAATCATTGCGAGCTGGTTCAATTACCACATGGGAGGATGTTGGGTTTTGTGACCTAAATTCATCTAGGGTTTATGTAGTTTGGCGTATTAGGCCTTGAAAATGTCTAAATATGGTCTATGGAAGAAAAAGAGATTGACTGGGCTAGCCTTCCGCTAACTGGATGGTCGAGTGACGAGACGAAACATTTAGCAGAGGACTTGCCGCCTTCCTACCACTTAACTGGCCTTCGAGCACATCTATCGTTTAGGTTTTCATTATTTTATTTATTCTACACATTTTTGACCTAGTTTCCATCTTTAGGGCTATTATTAGGATTTGACATGTACCCTTGTAAATAGTACTCTTATCCACAAGTTAATTAATTACTGCGAGTTAGACTTATTTAGAAACATAATATTGTTGTAATTTATCTCTCCATTATAGTTGAATAAAATCTTCATTTTCTCTGTCAAATTAAATTCATTTTCTTATGTTCTTTTTATTGTATTCAATACTTCATATTATGCCATATAACATCATCCCAGTTCCTAACAAGTGGTACCAGAGTTTCGGCTTGATTTGTTCGAGATTTTTTGTTCTTGATTGCAACCATGAAGTATGATATTCTACTTTTGGATCGCAACCTTAGAATCTCGTTGTGACAGGTGAATATGCGAACAATACTTGTTCAAATGAATTTGAATTATGCATTGTTAAGATTTGACAAGATGTTTACAACTTGGACTATGGGAAAGAAATAACGTAAGGATCAGAAGGCACTTTCACAAAGTCATCTTCATCTTTCGAATAATATTTTTGAAGACATTTTGAAGGAGAAATCCGCAGTTGCGTTATGGTTGAAGTTGGAGCAATTGTGCATGACTAAGAGTCTAACTAGCAAATTGTACTTGAAGCAGTAGTTGTACCTGAAGTAGCATTTGGAGACCTTGGAGGTAAAATATGATGAAGATTTGTCCTTGATTCTATTGTTTTCATTGCCCATTTCTTTTATGTCGTTTAGAGACACGATTCTACATAGTCATGATATTCTCACCATTTCAGATGTGTACGATACTTTGTTTTCAAAGGAGAGGATGAAACATCTAGTCGGATCTGAGACTAGAGATGGAGAAGGCTTTGTTGTTCATGATGGTCATGCAAGGCTTATGTCAAAATCTAATTTTAGTAATCAAGTTTATTTTTATTGCAAACAGAAAGGACCTGTCAAGAGGTATTGCAACACATTACAAAATAAAGGAAATTGGCTGCAAATCAAAAGGGAAAAACAATCAGAAACCTTAGGCGGAGTCAATATCGCATAGAACTATTTGAGTGATGGAAATCTTGCAGCTATTTTCTGACAGCTAATCAAAACCTGACGAGGATTGGGTTCTGAATTCAACTTGTTCTTTTTGGGTTCTGAATTCAACTTGTTCTTTTCAACACAATGATTTATGTCCTCCATTACCAAACTCTCTAGCACGAGCAAGGCAAACAATTTCACTACATTGATTAACTTGTAGCGCAGTTCAACTCTTTACAAAGCTTCAGTTGACTTACAAACAGGGAACACTGATCCTTATACAACGTTGAACTTTACAGGACCCCAACACAACCTACAAGTTTAAAGAAAATTGATTTTACAAATTGAAGCTTCTCTCTTAATAAATGATATGATTACAATTAAGTACCAAGAGAGAAATGAGCTAACACTTTAATAAATGGCAATGAATGAAACTCAAGTATTAGATATGAAAAACTTTGGTGTGTAGAATGATTTTTAAAAGTTCATTTGATCAAAAGTTTTTCAAAACTACAATGATTTGATAATAATAATGATATGAGAAATCAATACAATATTTCTCAAACGAATCTTACTTGAATGCTCTTTTGTTGTATTTACGAATGACAAGTGAGCTAGTATTTATAGCAGTTGAAAACGTAAAATTCTCTGTCGAACCATACGGTCACCCAAATGTCTGGAACAGTACCGGACAGCGAATAGAAATTACTTCGTCAAAAATCAGAACTGTAAAAAATTTGACCGTTGGAGGTAAACTGGACGTCTAGATGGTTAAAATGCCCATCTTTTGTATGACCTTTTTACTTGATTTTCCAAGGTATAGGATTGAAAATTAAGTTAAAATTCTTACATTTGAAAAATAATATTTGTGCAAACGTTTTACGAAGTAAATTTTATCGTACATAAAAATTCTTCACTTGAGCTTTCAATGAGTCATTGCTAAGGATTAACATATTTTACCTTTACAAATGAAATCAAACATATAGTTCTAATATATTCGATTGATTTGGCGTGAGTAAATGATTTGTTGCTTAATTTTGAATTTTGCATGAATGATCGATTTGTCTCCGATTGTTTTGGCACGAGGCTCGATTGTAAATGCTTTATTTCCATCTTGAGCTTACTTGATCGTCACCTTCACGTCCTTTGGTAGCAATTATTTTGTCTCCAGTTTAATCAAGTTCACAACATGTAACAATGAAAACTCGAATACAAGTGTTAGAGATGAAAATACTTTCTTTGTTATAATCAAAACATAAGATCTCAACAATTTTCCCTTTTTGATTATGACAAACAAATGCTGATTTGCAATAAGAAAAATGTTTTATCTCATATGATTCGTACATGTCTATACCATTCCCTCTATCTTTTATAGATCAAGCATTCATATAATATTGTTCCCCATTTCTTATACGATTCAAGTGTGCATATTATCATACATATTGTTTTCCCCCTTTTGGCATAAACAAAAAGAATACGAAGTAGGGAATTAAGACATTCATAGGCAAAAAGAATGAAATATAAAGCATTATCGAAAGGAAAGCGCATAAAATTGAAATCATAGTGAAATATTCATCATGAAGCAAAAAAGAAATATCCATCGTAAAGTAAATAAGCTAATATCCATCATGAAGAAAAATAACGACTACTGCTCTGGAAGAGGCAGAGGAGGAAAATGGACATAGAAATGGGCGTAGAAGGCATTCTGCTGAGCATGCATCGCTGCCTACTGTGCTTGAGTGGCTTCCTGTTGAGCTAGTATGACGGCCTATTGAGCTTGCATCTGATGGAGCATCCCATCGAGGCAATCATCCGAGGATGTGAGAGAGTCAATGCACTCGTTCAACATGTTGTATTGATCCTCTGTAAACATGAATCCATTGTTCGAAGATCGAGGGATACTGGAGTTCGGAATGTCGTGAGGAGGAATAGGAGCTTCCGGTACTTCATCGTCGTGACCATAGACATCTCCCTTAAATGGTAGAGTCAAAGGACCCAAGGTGAGGTCGAACTCCTTGATATGTGCCACTCATTGACCATGTTCTTTAGTAATTTTCACGCATTGAAGGGTTTGGATGCTTATGGTGTCCGTGGGTCGAAGTTGGTCTCGTCATCCAAAGAAACGTTAAAGTGTTAAAAAAAATTCGTGAGAAGCATGCCATATAGTAAAGCTTTAATGTTGTGACGAATGGACAAGCTTCATGAGTCTTAATGTAATGGTGGGAAAATCATGCTTCCTACTGACAAGAAAAGAGTCAAGAAGAAAGAGATCAAACAAACTTATTTCATCCTGATGACCCTTTCGTGGTATGATAACATTTACAATAATGTTTTGTAAAACCTTGCATGGAAGAGTCAATTGATTTGCACTAACTTTCGTGATATTTTCAAAAAAATTCCCATCGACATGACGACAAACCTCGATAGGGTCATAGCCGTCTAACGTAGGATGTGCTTTGTGAAGAGAAATTTGTGTTTCACACACATCAAGTTCCAAAATGTCACAAATGAGAGCTTTGTTTATGACAATTCATTTATTTTTAATCAAACATGAAATGTTACTACAACGGGAAGTAATACACATGTTTTTGTAAAATTCTTTTATAAGTCGTTGGTATGCATGCTTTTTTAAAGTTGCAACATAAATCCAACCCATATTTTCAAAAATTTCTTCTATATGAAATACACATGCTTCAATAGTAAAATCCGCAAAATCAACATTTTTACCTATTAAAATAGGGGACTTTTCAAATGGGTTGCCCGGCATCTCGGGTTCCAAATCGAACTCTTCGTCAAAGGATGGTGGAGGAGTTCGCCTTACTGTGCTCTTGAGCCTTTTTCCATTTGTTTTTGAGCCCAACATTGTTGGAAATCAAGAATGAAAATAGAGAGAGGAATAGGGCTGGTTAGGGTTTCGATTTGGTGAAATTGGAATGTAGTGGATGAATTTCTTGAGGAATTGAGATGTAGAAGTAATGGGTTTTTTATTTTCATGGGTAATTGATGATTTGAGATGGAAGATTGAGGGATGGAGAAGAGAATTAGGGAGAGAAAAGTGGAAAAAAAGGGAGAAAAATATGGTCTTGTTCACAATTTAAAAGCTGGTCCGTCGTTGAACCGGACACTCGGCTTGATAGAAAGATTTTCTATCAAATTGGATGCTTATCCGAACATCCGGTTTCTCGTTCGAATATTTTTTTAAGTAATAAAACACACTAAATCATGTAAATAGGGTGCACATGAAATAATGCGATGAAAACATATAACCGCATGTAGTTTTGAACTTAATCATGTACTTCAAATTCGTCAATAATGCCTAAACCTCTTCTAATATGTGAGAAACGATTAAGAGATAGAGGTTTTGTGAAGATATCGTCCAATTGATTTTTCGTGTTTACAAATTCTAACACAATATATATCACTCTTTTCAGCATGATCTCTTAGGAAGTGATGTCTAATTTCAATGTGCTTCATCTTAGAGTGTAAAATGGATTTTTTAGACAAGTTTGTGGCACTAGTGTTATCACACATAATGGGTATATGATCAAAGGATATTTGATAATCACTAAGAGTTTGTTTCATCCTTAGAACTTGTACACAACAACTAGCGGTCGAGATATATTCGGCTTCAGCGATTGACAATGCAACGATTTTTTTTTTTTTTTTGCTAAACCATGATACAAGTGTAAAGCCTAAAAAATGGCACGTTCCACTAGTGCTTTTACGATCAATTGTGTACCCGACCCAATCGACATCCGAATAGCTAAGTAGATCAATATGGTTGCCTTTTGGATACCAAAGCCCTAAAGTTCTAGTACCACTAAAATATCTAAAGATTCGTTTCACAGCCTTAAGATAAGATTCTTTAGGATTCGATTGAAATCTAGCACATAGACACACACTAAATATAATATTGGGTCTACTTGAGGTTAAGTAAAGAAGGTATCCAATCATACCTCGATGTTTTGTTATATCAACGGACGTACTTTGATCATCCTAGTCCAATGTTATGGATGTGCTCATAGGGGTGTTCATTGACTTCAAGTCATCCATGTCGAACCTCTTGAGCATTTCCAATATGTACTTACTTTGATTGATGAAACTTTCATTACATGTTTGCTTAATTTGGAGACCGGTAAAGAATAAACAAATCTTCATTCTTTTAGTAGAGAAAAATCATTTTGGACTTCGGTTGGCTCTTCTTTGCTTTGTCGAACATTTTCTCCTTCTTGACGTTCATCTTGTGAATTTTCCTTGTGTTGATCTTGAGTAGTCATTTGTTCGAATGGAGTTTTCAACCCTACATCAATATCAATACCTTTCTCAAGATCAAGAGAGTTAATTTCAATGAAAGTAACATGAATAGATTCTGCAATTACTAGAATTCTTTTGTTGAAGACTCTATAAGCTTTACTAGTTGATAAATATCCCAGAAAAATTCCAACGTCGGATTTTGAATCAAAATTTCTTTTGTATTCAAGATAAAGCATTTGTACCCAAAGACTTTGAAATATCCGATATTTTTCCAAAATTCAAGCAAGTTTGGTTTTTTTTTTTTTTTTGACTAATTAAAACTCTATTAACAATATAACAAGCGGTGTTAATGGCTTCGATTCAAAAATATTTTGGTATGCTATTTTCATTTAGCATGTTCCTAGCCATTTCTTGTAATGTACGATTCTTCCTTTCTACTACACCGTTTTGTTAAGGAGTTCTAGGAGCCGAAAAATTATGTTCATTTCCATTTTTTGGGCAATTTTTACCAAGTGGAAAGCCCTTAACCTCCTCTTTAATTCCATACCAATATCACCCCTTAACTCCTAGTATACTGGCTAGTAAAAAGCCCCAAAAGTTCACTGTGTGAAAATCAAAAAAATGTCGAATTCTTCATTTTCAATGACCATACCGGTCGAAACTCATCACTGACCAACCCTCACCTCTGGACGACCTCACCTTTGCCAACAATTGCATCCAAACACCAAGTTCAGCTGTTGATTTTAAGGCGTCGTCCATTTGAATGCCGATCGTGGACCAACTGGGCTAAGTTCGCCTTCACCTGGCGCACCTAGCCCAGCCATGGGTCTCTCCCAATTTGGCTCTAATTAACTTCAATTTCAATCCGAAATGCTCGAAGGCGTGTTATCGTGCAACCAGAACCTAGAATCTGTTAATCCTGGTACCATCTGGCCAAACCAAGGTGGCGAACCACCCATGTCACCCTCCTCTCACCCTCGTGAACCTTGCCCAATTCCTCTCAAAGCTCACTGAATTGAGGATTGAAATCCAGGATCTATGCGAAAGATTCAAGTTTAATGAATTTGATGAATCTTCCTTACTCCAAATGTTCAATTCGTTGAGGGAAAATGAAAATTATAATGGGAAAATAATGCTCATCAATCAATTGGGCCAATTAACATCCAAAATGTAGATTTCAATTTACCTAAGGTTAGAGAGCATGATGGTAATTTCTCTCATTCAATTGATGGTGTTCCTGCAAATTTCGCCTCAAATTCGATTCCCACAAATGCAATTAGGGTTCAAAAGGTTAGGGGTAACATGACTATTGATAGAATTGATGATTAATCGAATCCTAATTTAATCTATCAAGTCAAGGCTGTTGAACCTCCTCCAATTCCAAATTCTGGTGAAGGAACTTCTCCGGTTAATATGGTTCATCCACCAGTGTCTACTGCTCATGCTATTGTCCCTCCAGTTTTCGTACCTCAGTTCAATAGCTTGGCAAATCTCACAGCTAATTTGGATTAAGTGAGGGTATGTATTGAGGCCGATTTAGAATGTTAACTCCTTGATCGAGTATGGATAAAAATGCAGAAGAGGGGAGGATATTGGTATCCTATTGTATATGATAAGGTACTAGAATTTTGCTTTCATTGCAGACACTTCGATCATCTGGACGTGAACTATTCTAGTGTCTCTCATTCTGCTCCACCATTACTGGTCCCAGGTATTGGTGACCTAAATGATAGGCCTAATCCAGTTCCGGTCAAAGAGAAGGGTAAGGGTAAGGATGTTATGACAGCACCTCACATGAGGTGGACATCTATTAAGAGAAATCAAAGGAGACAAGATAGTACATCATAAATGATTTCTCATTCTACTCCTCAAACTGTTACCACTATTACTCATAGTATTCCTGTCACTACAGTTTCTACATCACAGACAGCTGCTAACCATATGACTCTTAATCTTTACACTGCTCCACCTATTATTAGTCATATTGCTCCGTATATTACTAGCTCTCTACCATCAGATCATTCTACAGTTGCTCCCATTAGAGTGGATACTCATAGTTCTCATATTATTACATCAGCTCCTCACGTAGCAGTTTAGTCTCTGGACCCCATTAGCAGTGCACCTATGATGGTTAGTTCTACATATTTTGATCCTCTCTTGGTAGATATGTTAGAGAGGTAAAGGGGGTTTATGAAGCCAGATGTTCCTATTATCTCTGCACATTATTGTCCGATTCTGATTTTTTTTCTCATATTGAAGTTCATCAACAAGGTCCATATCATCGATCTTCGGTTGATGACTTGGTGGCATGACTAATAGGACAGATAAGGATGGTTTTGTCCCAATTGGTCGAAAAAGAAATTCGAAAGCCACCAATACTTCAATTCCTAGGATGGTGACCAGGAGTCGGTAACAGGATACCTCTTCACACACATCCAGATGAGTACCATCATATGGAATTCGAGAGGTGTAGCTACTCGTCGACGCCTGAACAGACTTATACAGCTTCATCAGGTTTATCTCTTGGTTATATTGGAGTCTTTTGCTTTTCAGCATAGATTTGCATATATTTGACGATATATACACTTTGACATGGGAGTTCAGAATGAGTCAAACAAGATCTAATTTTTTTGGAACGCGAGTACTACTGTTACTATTATTGTTGATCATCCCCAGTTCCTTCATGTTAGAGTTGAGGATCCTGGACTAGCGCATCCCATCTATTTGACTTATGTCTATACTTCATGTAATGTAACTATCATGAGGGATTTGTGAAAGAGTCTTCAGCATATTCTTGTCAATATAGACGACCCTTGGTTAGTTGGGGAAGACTTTAACGTTATTACACATGATGGTGAGCGCACTAGTCATAATACTCATGATCGAGACACTACTGCTTTCTCTAATATGATGTTAGATTGTGGTTTAGAGGATGTTGATTTTCTTGGAAATTAGTATACTTGGTCCAATGGTCGAGTCAGAAAGAGACTAGATAGGGTACTCATTAATTCTATAGCTGCAGCATTCTGTCGACAGATCATTCGTCTTTATTACTCCAGTGGGTTTATGATAATGATTTGGGGCCTAGACCTTTCAGATTCCTTAACATTTGGACTAAACACCATGATGTTTCATCTTTTTCACTCAACTGCACTTTGGGAGAAGTTATTTAGGCTGAAACAGGGCCTACGTTGGTGGAATCAACATCTATTTAGAGATATTTTCCAACGGATGCGTGTAAGGATATGGTACATGAGGCTGAGATAGTATATGATAGAGACCCTATATCGGAGTATCGTGACCTGTTACATCAAGCATAGGCAATTTTGAATCGAACCTTATCTATTGAGGTGGGTTTTTGGAAGCAAAAAATCGATTCACGTTAGGTATGTGAAGGAGATCACAATACCCTTTATTTCCATGCAATGGTTCAAGAACGTAGAATCAAATTGTGTATTAGGTCCATTAGGACACAAATAGGGACTGTCTTAGCAAATCTTGCTGACATTTAGTCTTCTGCTATGCATTTTACCAGGATCTTCTATCTGCTCCTACACAGTCGTTGAACCCCATTCGTTCTAATATCATCCCTAGGCTTTTGATAAAGGATGACAATTTGGCTATAAACCACATCCATTTGATTCATGAGGTTTGCGAGGCGGTGTATATGCTGGACTGGACGGATTCTCATCTCTGTTCTTCTAACATTGTTGGGACATTATTCATGACTATGTATATAGGGCAGTCTTGGATTTCTTTGACGGCGACCATCTTCCTCGAGGTTTTACTGCTACAACTATTGTCTTGCCCCCTAAGAGGGACGGTGCTTGTAGATGGATCGACTTCAGACCTATCAGTTTATGTACTGTGTTCAATAAGCTTATTACTAAACTGTTGAACACCAGATTGAGTACTTTGTTACCGCATATTATCTCTCCACAATAGAGTTGGTTCATTCCTGATCGCCTTATTGTGGACAATGTTCTTTTGGTTCAAGAGCTTCTCCATACCTTGGATGATAGAATACGAGGGGGTAGTGCTATGCTGAAATTTGACATGACTAAAGCTTATGATCGCACAGATTGGAGCTTCATTTATTCTGTTTTAGAGGGATTTGGTTTTGATCGAATCTGGATTGATAGAATTAGTCGATGCATCGTAGATTGTCATTTTTCTATTCTCCTAATGGCCATCCTTGTGGTTTTTTCCCTTCCTCTCGAGGGCTCAGACAGGGAGATCCTATTTCACCATCCTTGTTCATCATAGCTACTGATTACTTCTTACGTCTACTCACTTGGAGATTTCAGGAGTATTCCAGTATGTGTTATCGGCATGGAGGTAGTACTCTTGTCTCACACTTTTCATTTGTTGATGATGTGATCGTATTCGCCAACGGTTAGAAACAGTCTATCAGGAGAAATCTTAGTTGTTTAGAGCACTATGAGGGGGTCTTTGATCAGTTGGTGAATAGAGACAAGAGCAAAATCATACTACCCAAATGGGAATCTATTAGTCAGATCAGATGACTAGAGATCTTGACTAGTTTTCGACACCAGCAGTAGCCATTCACTTATCTGGGAGTCCCTATATTCAAGGGGGCTAAGTGAAGCGTCATTTATGATGACCTTATCCAGAAGGTCATAAACATGATCTTGAGTTGGGCTTCACGTCTTCTATCTTATGGGGGTCGTATTACTTTGCTGAGGTCAGCGCTTTCCTCTATACCATTACACCTTCTTCATATCATGCAGCCTCCTAAAACTATTCTGAAGAAATTGGAGAGCATCTTTGCGTGATTCCTGTGGGATTCCAAAGATTAGGCACGTCATTTACATTGACGGAGCTGGAAGGAGATTTGTCTTCCTACTGGTGAAGGTGGTCTAGGTTTTAGGAGATTATAAGATGTGCTGGACACCTTCTCCATGAAGCTCTGGTGGTTGTTCCGTTTCCTACTGATGAAGGTGGTCTAGGTTTTAGGAGATTATAAGATGTGCTGGACACCTTCTCCATGAAGCTCTGGTGGTTGTTCCGTTCTCAAAGATCTCTTTGGGCCCAGTTCTTATAGGGCAGGTATTGTATAGAGACACACCCTTTATTTGTAGCAGTTCCTTACACAACTTCTCCTATCTGGAAGAGGTTGAAACTAGCTGGGCCTCGAATAGAGCCATACATTACTTGGTACCTTGGTGTAGTTCATATTTTCTTTTGGCATGACTGCTGGATGGGTAAGACCACTTTAGCATCCCTATTCCCATGCTGACAGCACACATCTGTGAAGGTGCAGGATTTTGTTGATGATACTGGGTGGAATATTGGACGTTTATTATTGGTTCTCCCTTTTCTGGTGGCGAAGTAGATAGGGGCTATACATTTATGTGCCGATACCCCAGATCGAATTGTTTGGCAAAATACATGAGATGGTAGCTTCGCTACCAAGTCTGCTTAGCAGGTCGTACAGTTGGGACCCCAATATCAGGATTCATCCATTTACTATGGAGCTCCATTTTGCTCTTCAATGTCTCATTCTTCTGCTGGAAACTATGGCAGGACCTAATTCTAGTAGATGTGGTTATTCAGGAGAGGATTGGATACTAGATGGCTTCTCACTGTCAATGTTGTCCGAGATTGAGACTATCAATCATATTTTCACTGGCAGTAGCATCTCCAATCAGGTATGGCAGTACTTTGAAGATATTTTTCAGATACCTATGAATTTAGGAGAGAGAGTCAAACAGAGATTCTAAAGATGAAAGTATTCGGGACATTACGTTCGTTGCGGACACATTCACATTATCATTCATCTTCTGATATTTTGGTACCTATGGACCGCTAGGAATGATGTGAAGCATAAGGGTATTCACATTGCAGCCAAACATATCATTTGGAGGGTTTATCGCATGATCCCATTTTTTCATATGGGAAGACTGCTTCGAGTGATGCATTGGCGTGGAGATTTGACACTTGCACCCATATTTGGTATTTTTATTTGGTATTTTTATGGACCCCACCTTCTCCATCTCTCCCTATTCTAGTTTGGTGGCGTACTCCATCAGTCGGATCTGTTAAGATCAATACTGACGAATGCATCAAAGATGGCTTTGCAAGTAGGGGAGGCATCATCAGAGACCACGCAGGACACTGTATTAGGGCTTTCTCAACTTCATATGGACCATGCTTAATATTAGAGGCAGAGCTCTGGGCCATTCTTGATGGGATTTTACTAGCTTATGGTCTTGGGTTTTCAACGATTGAGGTAGAATCTGATTCTACAGTAGCTATTCACTGCATTACTAGAGGAGGAGGACCATGGGCTA